>JAGDQP010021930.1:3815-31106 GCA_022664845.1 Lepisma saccharinum | reverse complement strand
TCTGTGACAATCATATCAATAGTGCGGGTAAGAAAAAAAATAATATCTCAAGGGAGTAATAAAAAATATGGTAATTCTTGTTACGATAATGTCAACGAGGGTACAATGGATTTAAAAAAAATATAAAACATGTCGCAACTATGGTTAAAACAATTATTTTGTACGTAAAGAAGAAGTAACTTTAACAGACATTACATATAAATGGAAAAAAAAATGAAATTTCACATAACTGGGAAGGTTTGGTGCCCCATTAACACACATACGTTGAAAATACGTAATTTTAACGTTGTAGATTACGGAAATGTGCGCCTGTTCAACGGTTTATTCGACGTTGAATAATGGTTGAGAAAATACAGATTGAAATAGAAAAAAAAAACGGACGATGAAGAAAGGGGTCAGTTGGCCAAAACAGAGCATGGTTGCTGTCTATTGGTATACGCATTTAACTGTATTTTTCAGTTGCTTTCATGATGATATACAGTATTAATTTTCCAACAATAAATTATCTAACTGTCTGCTGTGGAATTCGGAGCTGGAACTTTCCGCACTCGTCGTTGGTAGCTCGACACGTTATTCTCTCAACCACGGAGTCGCCTTGAGAGTCAATACTCTTTTACGGTATCTATAATAAAAGGCAGACTTGAAAGTAGTCACCACTAATCCATACGCATCGTTTCACCATCACGTAAGAATAAGAATAAAGAACACTTTCCTTGTTATGTACAGCAGTTTTCCTTCTTTAAAACATTTGACAATCGCTGCACTATTAAATTTGTATTTCTCAATACGTGTAATATGTCGCTTTAGAAAAAACACATATAAAGCGAAATCTATGTCGTAGTTAAAAACATTTCACATTAACATACTATTAATTTTATTGTATTCTCTTTTAAGCACAATTTTTATGCAATTAACTTGGAAAGACACATATGAATGGTAATCTAGGGCACAGTTCAATAAAATAGTCAAAAAACACGTCATATTAACGTCCTATCAACGAAATCAAATTTTCGTTCTAATATAGGTTGAAATTGAACGTGTTTTCAACATGTAAAAAATGGACACAAAATAATAGTTATTGGCAATCAATTAGCTTTTAATTACAAATTTTATTCCATCGGAATAGAAAGAAACCCATGAAATGAAAATAACAGTTGAATCCACATCAAACTAGCTTCTTCACAACAATGTCAAGTCTTTGTTGAAATAAGATTTAAAATTAAACGTTCTTTGTTCTACCGATAACGGTTAATCGACCAAATAAACAAAAAGTCAACGTTCAAAACATATTTGTGTTCTACTGGTTATTCTAAGATACAGAGCAATGTAAGTTCTAATTATGAACCTTTCAGGTCGTAAGAGGAGAAGATAAATATTTGGTAAAGTTGATTTTGTATGGAGCACATTAGTAGCTTTTCACTTCGGCCTGTTCTATCACGATTACGTGAGTACAATGCATAGAATTAGGAATATAAATAGAGGGAACTTTAGGCTGTTTTGTTGGAGAGGGGAATGAAGCCAAGAGACGGAAGCAACGAGGTATTTCGACCATATTGACTGGCCCCACATTTAGCGACCCTCTTTTCCGAGTATTGCCTCTCTGAGGTGCACTCATCTTTCTATTGAAAAAGGCAATCATCACAGTACTCGATATAGAGGGAATCTAATGGGTCACACAAGATGGCTGCTGATGAACCGGAACTTGGCTTCATGTGACGTCATGTATGTTCTCTCTATTTTCTTCCTAACTCTATGGTATAATGTTCGTTAAAATCGACTCTAACCTGTGACCTTGAACACTCTGGTCTAATGCCTCAAACCACAAGACTACCGCGTTCGACTATAGAGGAGAGGAGAGTAACCAATAAAATCAAATCTGAAGTCAAGTTTCAATTAAGGAATTTGTTGTCTAAATGAACAGATGTCTTTCTGCATTAGTGGATGAAACCCTAAATATAACCAATATGGGAAAGCTCTCCATTGTTGGGAGTTACGGCAATCATGAGTATGTAAGTTTATTTTTCTTTTTTAAATAAGTTTGTTTACGTGACTTGGTAACAACCTGGCAGATCTTCCTCTAACATGGTGTTGGACTGAGAGTTGTGAAGAGATGGTCAGAATTTAAGGAAAACAATTTACGAAATCTGATAAGTCCTCGCTCCAGTTCCCGCCCCCCATTTTTTACATTTCTCAAAATATTTTTAAAAAACTAAGATTACTATCAAAAATATAAATTCATAGCGCATTAGAACATACAAATTACTATGAAATGCAATGGACAGCGATCTCGAGATCTTGTCGATTGATGAGTGCTCAGATTTCAATTAAATAATGACGTCATATTCTTTGAAAACGCATCACTCGTCAATGGACACGATCTCGAGATCGCTGTCCATTGCATTCCATACACTGTGAAAACTAGCTGTGTTAATTCAACACAATGCGGTGTCCCAGCGTGACTACCACTTTTGTGTGTGAAATCAACACAACACACGGTGTTGATTTCGGTACTGAGAGAAAAAAAGTTACGGCTGCAGCTAGATTTGAACATGGGTTGCTTAGTTAGAAATCGAGCGTCTTACCGACTTCGCTAAATCGTCAGATGTAAAGAGCATTAGATTGAAACAATATAAAGGATAAAAAAAAATGATGAACCCCAAACACAAACAAAGTTACTCCCACGACTTAAGCCATGATTTAATGACTTTTCCGTTGGTCAATTAGGGATCACAATCCCCATTCATTGAGAATATGTTCCATTTCTATGAAAGCAAGCGCAGCATTTGACATGTTACGATAAGAAAGCAATAATGCTGCTCAAGTGTTTGCTGTCGCCATCTTGCTTGCTTTCATAGAAATATAATATTCTCAATAAATGGGAACTCTGGTTTTCAATTGACAAATAGGAAGTGATTAAACCATGGGATAAGTTGTGCAAGTAACTTAGTTTCTTTTTGGGGTTCAGCCACACAAATTTGATCCCATACACTGTTTAAATCTATAGTGTAGCAGTTTAATTAAAATTTTGTTCACTAAATATAGATTGCATGTAGTGTCTTTTTCGTCTGAAGATTTAGCGAAGTCGGTAAGACGCTGGACTTCTAACTGAACAATTCATGTTCAAATCTATCGGCAACCATAACTTTTTTTTTCTCCCAGTACCGAAATCAACACCGTGTATTGTGTTGATTTAACACACAAAAGTGGTAGTCACGCTGGGACACCGCATTGTGTTGAATTAACACAGATATTTTTTGCAGTGTAGTAATTCGTAAGTTCTAGTGCGCTATGAAACTACATTTTTGATAACACATATTTCAGGCATATATTAAGATTTATTTCTCAGGGTGTTCAGGGATTCGAGGGAAGTTCAAAGAGGGTCTGGATATGAAATTAGATTATACACACATAATTACGCCTAAAGTTATGGTAAGTTTACAAAGAAATCGGAATTTTGGAGAGGTCCGCACACTGGATACGTCACTGAGCTGTATGAAAAAAATAGTATGGGTCAAGGTACCAAATTCCAATAACTACAAAAATCAAATAACAAAAGTGTTATCTAAGGCTTCATTAATCTTTTTTATTAAATGAAGACACTTAACATGAGAAAATGAACCCCCAAAGTTAGAAGAATTTTAATTTTGCTGTGTATATAAAATATTCAATAATAATTGAAACCTTCTGAAGCGAAACTAATGAAAGTAATAAAATGTTCTATTCAAACTACAATGGAAGCATTTCAGATTTCCAAACTTTTTCAAAGTGCTTCAGATTTTGTATAACCTTCACTCATATCTACGTCAGAGATGATATTTGATACTCTGAAGCAAATAAATAATATATATTTTTAAAAAAATTGAAACTTTCATGTGTGACTGAACGACTGCCAGATGTAAAAAGAGACATCTGTCATCAAAGTGAGCGCAAAATCAAGTACCAGTCAAGAAACTCTTTTATTCTTGACAAAAATCCAACTTGAATTTTGAAATATGGCTAAAGTTTATAAAATTATATCTAAAGTAGCTAAACTACAAGGATATAATCTATTCATGTATATTTTCCCACATGATTGTGCTGGTCTAATCTTACAGAAAGAATCTACAATATATATTTTTCCACTGTTGTTGTGTTGGGTTGCATAACTACAAAGGATATGATTTTCTAAATATCCCCTCCCTTGAGAAATTCCTATCTACGCTACTGCTCGCCAGGTTGATAATTTGGCTGTGGAACGGAAAGATATGAACAAAATTTTTATTGATGATGTTGTTAATGATTGCTAAAAATAAAGCCAAGATACATTAGAGTTTTTCATCTGCTGTAAATAACACTTTACAAAAAGTTAATTAAAATGTCCTTATTTTTGTTAATGTCAGATATGAGTGTTACCTGTTATAAACTATATCATATTAACAGCAAAGAGATGCATGTGAATTATGTATATGCAGAGTTTGAAGTAATAGCCACGGTTGGAAATAGATGGGATACGCCAAGCGATATATCATATAAGGTCTTTCCTAAACCATCTGCCCCCCCCCCTCCAAGCAAAAGCTGAAATGACGTCAATGAAGGTAAGAGAAAATGTCAGTAAGAAGGACTATGATCGAATTACGCAACAAAACGAGAAGTCTTTCTTCTCGCAGAAAAGGGTTAAGGTATGCGAAAGATAACTAGCGGTCCTGGCGTTATGTAAAGGTACTATCCCAATATTAATCTCAGAGAAATAAAAAGAAAAACTCCAGCCACTATGCGTGATAGCAGAACATGAACCTATGCTTCGGATATGATATCACACTCACACTATAATTATATAATGGTTGGCAACGCTTATCTGGATCTTGTCCTGTGGACAACAAAGCAAAGCTTAAAACTAAGGGGGGTAGCCTGGGGCAAATTCCTGCCAATGGAAAATCAAGAGGTCGGCTAACGGGAGATTAATGTCATGATGTGCTTGTTATCAAAAAGCCATGACAGAATTCTTTTTTCCGATTTCATTTCTTTTTTTTTTCTTTTCTTTAATTATTTTTTTGAGTTGTTGGAAGTTTAATTTTTTTTTATTGCCTTTTCTAGACTCTCGGTTTTTATTCATTTTACTTTTACATTTTCTTTGTAATGTTTTTTTTTTTATTTATTATTGTTGTGGCTTTTTTGTTGTTGTTGTTTTTTTGTAATCTTTTCACTCTCTTTCCGTCCAATTAGCAACCGTTTTCCACCCCAGCCCGTTTTCATGTAAACCAAATATTAAATTCATGGGTTTCTTTAAAGAAAAAAGAATTAGCCACTTAGTAGACTGAGGGAAGGGGGGGAGAGGGGAATTTGTACAGAAATTAAATTTCGCATCGGGATGGGAAACTGCTTTGTAATTATAGTGCAAGTACAAATGAGTTTACTACAACACAAATTCACCACTTTTGAAAAATAATATATATATATATTGGGTGGAGTAGGAGAACCGGAAAAGGAGAATTTGAGCTGTTATTAACGGTCTAATTACAACAAGGAAACAAACTTCCTTTCCTCTTAAACAATATGAGATTCTTATTAGGATCTATATGTCACTATGGGGCATCGAACTTAGTACGTTTTATTTCGAAGATGTTATCCGTGACCATTCAACCACAAGCAACAACAGAAGTAGGGTAAAAAAAATGAAAGGCATTTTTAGGTAACGGCCAGGGCCTTAATCAGTGGCGCATCGAGGATTTTGGTGAAGGAGGGGCGCAGTTGAAATAGACCAGGAACATTCTCGATATTTTCCTTGTAAGTGAATTTTTTTTTAAGTAAAAGAAATAATAATAATAATATTTCCCCTTATATTGAGAGGTTTTATCGTAGAATATTACACCGAAATATCTAAAAATTGATCTTTATAAACAAATTAGATTTATTTAAAAACAAAGCAAAGCTTTTTCTGAGATAATTATTTTGTTGAAATAATTCTAAATTTTAAAAAAGGAATTTTTCCTTTAGGAGAGGGCGCGTGAGCCCAGGGCCCACTCCTTGGACTCACCATTCGTTTGGAGAATTGGAGGAAACGACTGGAAAAGATGGTTCCCAACCCGCTGTACCAAAATCCACCATATTACATACCAGGGATTAAGCCGATTTGGGAAGGTGTGTGTGTGTGTAAAGTCAGAATTGGAGGGGTGTAAATGGAGTTCTGAACGGTTTCTATCGATTTTTTACCGTAAAAAATAAAGTTTGGGGGGGGGGGAGTTTCTCAAGGATTTGGTGAAGTTACACCCCCACAAGTGGAGCCTGGCAGAATCACTGTTACATACTGAAATGCAAAGGCTGGATCCAAAGAACGCCTTAAAAATCATAATTGCACATTTCAGATTTCTTTTTCTTTATGATATGATGTTTAATATTATACTAGTTAATTTCCCGTCCGTTGGTGCGGGGTCCACAGGTTTATCGCCTCCTCACCCACCTGTGGGGTGTCGAATTAGAAAACTACGATAACCGTTACTAACGAATATTGTTAGTGATGCCAAATTTGTCCCCTTGCAGGTAGTCAACCCGGCAAACTACATTGTGGTGTGGGTTGCTCAGCCTGTAAGGACAGGCATGATCTTAACTAATTGCACATTTTTTACATGTCACCCCTTCCCTTCCCACCCTACCCCTAGGGGTGTCTTACCCCTATAGTATTGTTTTCCAGATTTTAAGTGATATGTATACCAAGTTTGTTTGAAATTACTCCAGGCGTTCCAGAATTATGCTGGAAAATACACACACACATATGCACGCATAATTAAAGGGGGTGAATGAGAAAATTATCGATAACGCATGGAAATCGATACTTGGAATCATTAAATGTGTATAAGACATGCCCCTCAGTTGATAAGTTTGTGCCCTTAATTTTGTAATGCAATTTTAGACAAGCATGTGCATAATGCATTCTGTTATGCTACATATAATACCGGTACATCATATGTAGAGTAGGGTTGTTCAGATGAGGTCTTCATATTTTTTTTTTACTTCTAAAAATGTTTGGACTCTCCGGTTTTCTTTTTTTCACACAAAATGCGATTATTTCAAAACTTTGATTTTTTTACCTTTTCGCTAGCTGAGGGTAGCACCCCCAAACGGTTATGTCATGTTTACATTACTAACATCTTACCATGGTTAACGTTAACCAAAATCATTTTAGTAATGTAAACGGTAGTTACCGTTAACGCGGGATTCAAATTTAACCAGCGTCAACTTACGACGGTTATCTTCTTACGTTACTTATCTAAACGCAAAATGGCCGTTAAGCGCAGCTCACTTCGTGAGTTAATTTATTTCTTTATCGAAATATATAGCATCGTAGTGGTGAGTATCACTTTTAAAGTATAAAAGAATGATGGTAGAATTAATCTACAAAATGTTACGCTACAATTAATTCATTTGTGTTCAGTACTTTATAATTTAAACATCTAGCATGTAGCCTTAGAGTATGGAAAAAGGAGAAGGAGATTCTTTACTCTAAGCTTGTAATCTGTAGCTTTTTTCTTCTTGTTGTTGTTTTTTACTGACAATGGCAGTACAAAAACGATGACCAAGTTAAGTTCCGTACAGGGAGTACGCTACACCCCCCGACACCCCCCCTAACACCCTCCCTAGACTTCGACAACACCCCCCTAAGGAAAATTTCTGAACACCCCCCCTAAGGGGGGTGTTCTTTCGCGACATTTAATAGAAATTCCTGGAATTTCGATTTACGAAGACGGCAGTTATGGTAATACACAATCAAATCTTGGTAGTAGTTTTGCATTTATTCCGAAGAAATAGCTTCTTTTGGGCTACATTCCTTTGTCACCTCGCAAAAATCCATCAGCAGCAGAAGAAATGAGGCAGAAAACAATAAACATCCCCGTATGAAAGCATCTGTTTGGTGGCTGCTCCCTACGGTGTTAGAGTGCAGAGATGCTAGACTCACTTCAGATGCACTCATTATCAATTAAGTTGTTTTGCGTGCACAGTGGAAAAGGCGGAACGCCTCACAATGAAGAGGAGAATTATTGAAACAAAGGAACGAAGTTTAGGAGCTCGTACATATGCATTAATTTTTCTAATTTAAGTGAATCTTTGCTTCATAACTAAATTAATAGAAATAAAAGTAACAGTGTTTACAAACTTGATGCGCCGACCTTTCCAATACCTAACTCTGTGTTCTTTAGGGTTTTATTTCATCATACTCTCATTCATTCAAAGGAAAACAGGTAAAATTCATCTATGTCAACGCTAACTAACATTTTGTGAAACAAAAGCGATATGAAATGAAGCACCGAGCGGCCGTGGCTCAATGCTTTGGAGCTGGCTTCGCATTGCGGAGGTCCAGGATTCCATTCCATGAGACGGCCATCCTGACTGAAGTTATCTTATCAGGCAAATGCCGGGATCATATGTTATTTCAAGGCTATGTCCATTTCCGTCCAATTTCCTTTCCCATTGTTCATGCTTGTTGTTGCTAAGCTCCAATGTAAAATAGTCTCCGAGTTGTATATGGAGATACCCGAAATAAATAAATCTTCGGAAGTCTGTGTACAGACCACAAGTGGCTGGAGACAAAGTCGTACGTTTCCCTACGTAGGTGCCAGTTAAACAAGGTATCATTCAAACACTCACTCATTTGTGCCAGACTTTGGTACTCGAACTCGTGACGTACAGACTAGCACAAACACACATACAGACAGTCAATAATGAAAAGAGCTTTCTTTTTTGTTATCCTGAACGTGTTACGTTGTCGCTAAAGATAAAAAAGAGTCCTCAAAAATTTTCCTTAGTCAAGATAGTATGACACTGGCTACATAGTTTTCCGATTTTTTATTTAACTCTACTCCCAGATGAAATGATTAGCACCGAAGCCCTGCGTGCGCTTTCTCTTATTTAATATGGAACTGACAATATTTGAAATTCGAAGAGTAAAGATAAGAGAGACTGCGGTAGTCAACATTTCATCAAGCAATCGGGATTTTTTTAAAATTTTAATATTTCATTAAATTTAATATTTTAATAGCCACGGGTCGTGCATGCAGGCGTTAGGGCAATGACTCGAAGGTCCCGGGTTCGAGTCGTGGTAGGGGCATGGGTGTTTGTGGATTTTAACTTGGTGAAAAGGATCGAATCGTGACGGACCGAAGTGAAAAGTGTTACTAGACTGTCCCATAGAAAATAAAGTTTTTACGTGCATGAAGGTAATAGTGACATCCACTACTTGTAATCTTTGGCGTGTTGGAACTCATTACAAACCATTGACTATTCACCAGTTTCTGTTAATTATGATTCGCCACTTTCTTTCAGAGTTTATACGGTTCGAAAATCGAAACGGGTGGGCATGCCGTGGTCCAGTCAGGATGAGTTTCTGGGTTAGCTCCCGGATATCTACATGGTTAACGCTCCCGCCGTTTGTGAGGGAGGTTCCGGGTTCGATTAGCAGAATTTTGATACTTATCCAGTATCGTGCTAAATATTAGGGAGACACTTGGAATACAAAAACGAGCAAATTGGTATCATGGGAGCCAAAGTACAACTGCGACGAGAGCCGATGCGCTGACTATGTAGTACCCAACTTTGAATTTTATTTTATTTATGGCATTCAAGCATCTCAGGCTCAGGCCGAGCTAAAAGCCGTCTGGCACACCTTGGCGCTCGACGGAATGTCGTACCATTAGTTTGGGTTTGAGTTAGTAGATATGATTTTAGGTGTTAGAAACGTCAGTGTGGCAAATTTCTGCATGGATTGAAAAAGAAACGAGATCATGAGTAATATTTTCTCGTCGTGAAAGTCTAAAGAATTTTATTCAAACGTCCATCAATGCTTTGGTTTGTAGTGACAGAAAAACGAAAAATAGATACCAGAAACGTTCCTCCGGAAATATATATGTTAGCGACTAATCTGAAAATAACCATATTGGTCAAAAGTTGAATTTTGCATTTTTAATGTTTTTCTGCTTCTCATTGAGCATTCCGGAAAAAACAACTAAAAATGACATTTTACAATATATTTGTCAATTCACCTTAATACCGTTAAGAAGAATTGAATTTGTGGAAGTGGATGCCCTGATTTCAGCATTTGTTTGGAAAGCCTCAATGAAGTCGGTCACTTTGAGCACCGATCCGAGATCTTTGGAATAAAAAGTGCATACAATTTCTACTAAGTTATTTTATCAACTGTGATGTAATCTTGATATATACTCCAGGAAAGCTTGAGAAAAGTAGAGCTTACATTTATTTAAAATGTATATTATTTGCTCTAAAGACATAGTTGAGGTAAATAATCTCTTTCATGGTAATTAAAATTTAATAATAAATATCTATCCATATTAGCAAATTAAAGCTTGCAAAAGCTAGACAAGTGCAAAACAAACAAACAAACAAAAAACAAAAACAAATAACAATATCTAAAATTATTTGAAACATAACAGTTCTGTTGGTAATTCATTCTACTCGATGAAAATGATCCGAAGAGTGAAGATCAAACTCATCATAGTCTGAAATCAGTTTCCTATATAACGACAGAGGAGTAAGTTATTAAATTTCTTTGCAACTAATTAAATAATAATAATAATGCTTGCTATTTACACACATTGTCCTTATGTGGTTATGCACAATTCTTATTTTGAAAAGTATTACAAACAGAAACGCGCGCACATGCATGCATACATGGTAAGATAATTAAAATAGATGACTGTATAGTATAATGTATAACTGAATATGAATTACACCCCCCCAATAACTTTAGACACACCGCTTCGACTACATTCCTGGCGTACTCCCTGGTTCCGTAGTCTAAACGCAAGTTATTTCAACCATGATTTTTGTCATCGTAACAATCTTAGTAATTTAAACAAGGCATTACACGCTTTCTTACATTGGTCTTCCATACTTTCATTTAAAATTTAAAAAAAACAACACACACACACATCCGCTGTACAATGATGTACAATGGCAGCAGAAAAAATGAAATCCCTATCACAATTGCACGCTTTTACTATATCCTAATTCAATGTCAGCGATGACGTCATCCGGAATCAATCGAATTGACCAAAAATATCGAAGTGGTTCCTGGCGTTCTTTTTGTCTCTTTGTACGACTTACTAACAAGGAGAGTCCGTCAATTGTAAAATTTATTTTCGATTCATAATTTTTGTTATAAAAACTCATGAGTGTTAATTTGGCAAAACACTAAGATGCGCTTCTTTGCCGTTGCCGAGAAAATCGGCTTTCAAATATTCGGCGTAGGTCATATGGAGTATTTTTATGTGTATTTTTATGTACATAATTATCTTTAATAATCTACAAATATTATGCATATAATAATGTTTTAAGTGCTTTTTTTGCTAAAAAAAAACTACTTTTTTGAACTTCATGATGTTTTTCGCAAACAAATTTGAATTCTAGAAATGTTATTATTTTCATTTCATAATATTTATCGATTATATTTAACACAAGAAGTATGACAGACATTTGTAAACGAATAATTGTATTGTGAATCAAAATTTCGAAATAGAAAAGTGTGAAGCATCCACCTTCATAATCTCAGGAAACTTGATCTTCTCAGGGTCCTTTTTGTGAACAATGGAATATCACACACGAAAATACTTGAAACTAGGAGGTGTCGAGCGTGCTACACACTCTTTACGGATATACTTTAAACGAAGAGAAAAATAATCCAAATAAAAATACTGAGAGGAAGGGAATATTCATTTGGTTAGGTTCATGGAGCATCGGACTCCAGAAGCAGCATTTTGAAGGACCATGATGTTTAAAATAAATACATAAAATAAATCGTTTGGTTACAGAATTTTTTATTTCGCGACTAGCTAGTTACCGGTGCAACTAGCCCCTCCCAAGGATTACGCCCTCGCTTTAGGGAAGTGGTATTTAAGGATTGTAGGGGTTTCTTATCATGACGTCATAAGCACTATGTTTATAATCATATTTCTTGGATCTGATGATTATGATATGGTAGATGGGTATGAAGTACGATATACGCCATAACACTTTGAATAACAATTGAACGAATGATTGATTGGTCTTCTCATCTAGGAGCTTCTCTAGATGGTAATGTCAACAGGTGAGCCCAACATATAACATTTGTGGGTACAGTGCAATGATGAACATGTTAGGCGAGTTAGTGATGTGATTGGTGATGAGTGACGAATCAAAGCTGTTTATGTGAAAGGTAGAAATGAGAAGAAGACATGATGGCCTGAATGGAGCTTGTGGTTTGAATTTGAAAATTTGTTGTGCTACCTGTTGGATTTTGAATAGGATGGTCTCTTTGTTGAAATGATACAGATTCTGTGGAGTTATGGTGATGAATTGTATGATTTGCTCTGTAGTAAGCACTGGAAGAGAGGAGTTGTTGACTTGTGCTGTGTTTGGTTCTGGTATGCGGAGTGGTACTACCGGCATGTTGTTTTCTGCGTTTGGTTTCGGTTTGCCTTTGCATTTAAATGAGTACGTTGGGTGTTGCTCTTCACACGTGTTGCATTTTGGCGGATTTTGAAGGTTGGTGCATGACTCGGTTAGGTGATTTTCAGAGCAGTAGCCACAAATCGGTTGATCTAGAAGGTTCAACACGGCATCTTCGTTTATAGATGAATACTCCATTTCTGAGAAGGTTGTTTATTGTGAATTGATTTGTAATGAGAACTCGGATCATGTAGCTGAGTGTACCAATCTTCTTTATTATCCGGATGCATTTCTTGGGAACGTGACCTTCGGTGGTTAGCTCTGCCTGGACTTCATCGTCTGGTGGAACTCCACAGATTACAACATAGGAGCTTTTCTAGGCGGTGGTTGCTGTTTCATTGATGATGAGTTGAGTGCCGTGAGCTGTGCTTGCGTCCCAAAAATTTCAAAGCTGCATTTATTGCGAATGATTTTTGCTATGTTTGACTTTGGTGATTTGATTATGATGCCATTCTTGGTAGGAATGATTTCATTGATCTTGTCTCTTGGTACGTATTTCAGTAACTGTTGAAGAAGGTGCTTTGGTGTTTGGAATTTTGTATCGTATTTAGTCAGCAAAAATGGATGGAGCGGAATTTCTGTAGTTGCTAGTAGGTGGTCTTCATGGTCGGTGGATATGTTCATTGAATCAGAATCCGATGCTGAATCTTTGATGCGATATGTTTTGTTCGCTGGTGGAGAATGAGAGCTTTGAATGGGAAACCTAGATCTTGAGCTAGTAGAAGGTTCATCGGAGCTACGTGAGTGTTTTTTGGTGACGCCTACAGTGGATATTTTTGGAGTTGCTACTGATGCTGTGTTTGTTACGTGTTGGCAGACGATGATTTGAGTTTGATTCCGACATGGTGGAATAGTGATTTGAGAAAATAATAAGTGCAGTGAATGATGGTGATGAACAAACAGTCCTTGTGGAATGACTTACAAAAATCTCAACTACCTCGCACCCTCCGACACCGAGAAGTGTCTTCAATCCTGTAATGACCGTACACGTACTAATATCTTCTGTACGTTTGCAATACCAAGTCATGAGCAGCGCATTAGCATACCATAGACAGGCTAGGTTTGAGTTCTTGTCGTGGTTACAGAAATCCTTGTATCAATATTTACATTACATAAGGACTAAATTATTTATGATTATAGATATACAATTTGTTATAATTCTTTAAATATTTGTTTAAACATAATACAGCTTCTTAGTTTGTATTAATATAATTAATAAATTGTTTTAAATAAAAAATAACTTAAAAATCCATTAAAAATTAATATTTGATAACTTCATAAATTCAAACACTTTAGTGCTGCCATCTGTTGAGCACAATTTCAAATTTTCTTATCAATATTATAAATTGGAATTTAACATCGGAAATAAAATAATAATTAAATAATTTTATATCTTCATTAAGTAAGAAATTAAATTAATCTTTAAATTAATTAAATCAAATAAAAACATGAAATTATAATTTAATCATTGGGGTAACTGCCACAAGTGCACTCCTTTCGTCCAACCGTGCGACGTTTATTTGTACCGGTAGGTCCCGGGCTCGAGTCCCGGCATAGGTGTAGATTTTAACATCTAAAGGCGAATCGTGACGGGCCGAAGTCCAAAGTTACTAGACTGGCCCATATATAAATAAATTTTACCAAGTTTTTTTTTGTACAGGTAGGTAAAAAAATTGATCAAGTGCCTTCGAAATTGTGCTTATTTAATCGAGCGAGAGCGAGATCATGAGCTCAATTCCAGAGAAGATTATATAAAAATTCAATCGATCGTCCACCACCTGTTGTCTTCTCTGATTTTCATTTGGAATGATAAGATACACATAGTTTGCATCAAAACTGACGGATGGTAGAACCATTTTTGTGAATGTAAATTAGGCGTCTCCCAGTAGATACTTAAAAAAACAAAACAAAAAAAAACTTGTTCTTGTAAAAAAAACTCATCGTTGTTGATCAGAAGTGTTAGGTGTCGTGATGTTTTCTGCTTTCCATGTTTCTACGATAAGTAACACTTTGATTCGTGCGACACTCCGGTTAATACTTCTAAACAATTCGGAGTTATACATATACACCGAAATTCACAGAATCTTACCGTATGAGCTAAATATGCTCACAATCATGCAGTCAGTGATGGTAATTATAAGTGAATCGGTAATGTTGAACGCCTTCTACATTTACGAAAGTTGCCGAATAGTCCCGAAGTAGAGTTTCCGGGACTTCCCAATATTTGTCGACTATTTGTACCATATACTAACATTGCTTTTAAAAGAAAACTTTGAACTAGGTTTATCCCGTGACTAACAGACTATTTATTATGACTTAAAACTCCTCACAATATCAAAGGAATGACGTCCCACCCACTTTCACCCAGTGGCGGATTGAGGCTCCCCTTCCTCAAGAAAAAATACCTTATTTTTTTTTCAAGAATTTCATTCAGAAAAGCCTGATTTGTTTCCGGACAAATTTAATTTATCTAGAAATATCTTTTGGGGGGCGCACATTAGTGTGATACTCCATGGTGAAACAATAATTTACTGGGAACATATTAAAAATGTCCCTGATTTATTCCACCTAGTGTTATAAAAAACTTTTTTCTGTGAACATATTTTTTCCTTGTATTTTTAAACGTCGTTTTTTTTTTTCATACAGCAAGTAATTTAATGTTTCACGCTGTCGATAATCAATGTAATCAGCGGGACTGAAGTTAAGCTTTCACACATTCATCCCAATTTACTATTGCTTTGTTTTCCTGCAGTTTAAGAGGCAAATGATGGTACTATTTATGCATTCACTGTTACGTTGCTATACTTCCTATATCTTCACCCTGACAAACATAAGGAATTAACTAAGGACATATGGACTGAATTGTATTTGGTATAGTTTGTAATAAAATACTAATAAACCTCCAGGGAACTGAAGAAATATTTCGATATTGGCAGAATTTAAGCTTCTAGAGATAATACAACTTCGAGGACATCTTTACTTTAAACTGAAAAACTATTAATGTTTTCTCTCATTCCCCGGGCTCCAAGCCTCGTCTCATACTATGAAAATATATACAGATAGAGCGAGTCTAACCAAAAATATTTTGTGTTATATGTATATTTCAAAAAAGTTGTATAAATGCATAATGAATACTTTTGTAAACAAGCAACTACATATATGTTTCTTCTAATGACTGTTGCAATAGGGCTCTGAGAAGTATTATTTCAAAGCATATCATAACGTAGACACGTGCTTTTTTGAAAGTGCAGGAATAGCTATCGGCACATAACAGTATAGGGGCCATTTGAAAAATTGAATTTTAAAATAAGGTGGCAATGCTGACAATTAGGTGTTTGGGTACAGGGAACGACCACAATATGTTTCAATTGTGTCGAATATGTATACTCAAAACTTGGTGCGGATACGTCAAACTGAAAGAAAGTAGTAAATATTTAATTTTTAAAATTGACTGGCAACTGTGGGACCTGAAGTACCTCTATGACGCGTCCTGTACGTAAATATAAAGTTTGGTCCTAATACGTTCAACGATATAAAAGCATTTTTTTTTTAAATTTTCTAAAATAAGTTGGTACTGAAAACTGCGGCGCTGAAAGTACCCACAAGAACTGTCCCAGTACCTAATGCACATGTCAAACTTTGTGTAAAGCAATGTGGATACGTCCAAAGGTAACAAATATGAAATCTAGATTTTTTAATCGTTTGACAACCCTGACAAAGTACGGTACCTGGAGTGCCTGTATAACCTGTCCCAGTGCCTAATGAACATGTATGTCAAATTTAGTGTAAATTAATGCACACGTGCAGATTTGTATTAATAAAGGCATTTGCATGAGTTAAATTTTAAAATAGGCTGGCAACACTGACAACTGGGGATGCTTGAAGTCGGGGACACCCAAAACTTTCTTCTATTGTATTGAATGATGTTTAAGGTAAGTTTGGGGCAGATACGACATGGAAGAAGTATTTTAAAGTGATTTTTTAAAAAGTTGGCAACACTGAGAACGGGGCAGATCCGAAAAGCTCACATATACCAAATACTATTTGTAATCTATGGTTTAATTTATGTTGTATTTCTTCTTAATTACCTATATAAAAGTAATTCTTGATTAAAGAGACGTTAGCAGTATTACAAATTGTTGCCCTGAAGAAAAAAGACGAAGACTCATTTTTTAAACGGAGGTTTTAGAAAAAACAAGTTCGTTATTTTATTTACAAAACTAATTCCACCTGCACCCCCTGTTCATAAAAATATAGGATCCGCCACTGGTCCCCACCCCTAGCACTCTTCTAGGGCTAGGGAAGGGAAAGCGGTGGCCAAAACGTTTGCGTAGGTACCACAATAGGAATAAGTCTGTTGAAACTCAAGGTTGCAGGCAGCAAGAATCGAAGCTGCGTGCCATCCCAATGGCAATCCAAAGTCCGGAGCCTGGGGGCCGGAAATTCAATTAGTTAAAATAAAGGAAGTTTATTTTTTCAGAAAAAAAAAATTAAAGTAGTAGTCTGAAAAAAAAAAGATAAGAAAGAATGGCTTCTGTTTGAAATAATATAAAAAAAAAAGAGAGGAAAGAAAAGTGAACTTCGCTGTAACTTCCAGGTTCTAGCCATGCATGAGTCTGCAAGAAGTCACTAAACCCACGACCCGTAATGCAGAGATATAAATGTTATAGAAAGGTCAGGGCTTATTACGGCTGGTATGTCGACATTGGCGCCATCTGACAGAGTAATTGAATTCCTCTTGTGTTGTTCAACAATTCCGCGTTAAAAAAAAGAGAGAAAGAAAAAAAATACACAAAAAAGAAAGACAGAAAAAAAAGTTACAAGTTAAAATGCTGGTGGTATACAACACAATCCATATGTTTTGTATTACAACAACAAGCTTTTGCTCAAATACGTCTGGCTGCGCGTGGAACATTACAAATCTTTACCCGGGCTCAAAAGGTATACGAACGCATTCTGGCTGCAAGAAGCTAAACAGACTGAATAGCCTTGGGGAACGTTTTCCCGCGGGTTAATAACCGTTCTATACTAGCGCTAATTGGTCAACGAACGACAGAAATAAATGAGAGACACAAGGCAGGATTCGCAGGAAGATATAGTGAGCGCCAAAGCCAATGAAGTTGTATGATTCTTTCATATCCGGAGGTCAAGACTTCCGAACCCAGGAACAGGGTTCATTTCATTCAAAATTGGTTATTTTTCAGTCTTGCTGTGAAGTCTTACAAACCACTCTGTCCGTCTGTCGGCAACTTTCAACTCAGGAACTACTGGGTCTAGAAACGTGATTGAAGTGTCGTTGGAAAGGTCTCGGGAAGACGAGTATATACTTGTATAGATAATCTAGATCACAGGGGCGTGTCTCGTTGATACGGGAGAAGACAATTTTTAACGAAGGTATTGCTAGACCTAGGACGATGTCGGCCAGGGGGCTATATTGAAGGTGCTATTCCAGCATTTGCCTAGCGTTACTGAGGACGAACCCTGGAAAATCTCAGTCAAGACTGGCGGCTGCTGTGATCGAACCCACGAATGCTACACCAACGTTGATAAATAACATCCTATTGCTAAGACTTTTCTGGAATATAGGCCAGGGCATTTGCCTAGGTGCCATACCGGCATTCGTATGTTGAAATTGAGGAAAACTGAATACCTTTTAGAATGGCCAACAGGAACGATTGAAACTATCTCCTTCATTAGGCTCGATTCGCAGTTCGTTATTGTAATCACTTACTAGATCACTGCGGGATTGGGTTTAAAGTCAAAAGATGCTGATCATAATAATAGTACAACAATTACGATTTATTCTACTTTTTCTTCTTCATTATTAGTATTACTATTACAGGTATTATTGAGATGAATCCTATTACAGGCACGCGGACAATCAATAAATTCAGACAGACAAACGGATTTAAATTATAGAGAAGAAAAAGACTTTTGGGTACATAATTTTTTGGTCTGCAACGTCAATTGTCTCGGAATCATAGTGTTTTTCGATCCTTGTTTGGTGCAACCTTTTTCGTGGAGGATTCTTTTTAGTTTTACTACATCGTTACATAGTTCATATTTTGTATCCATTCGTATGTATATCAAGTAATTTTTCGTATTACTTATAATGTTCATGGAGTGAGAAGGAGGAAATATATACAAAAGGGAGATCACGTTGGCATTTAGGAAATAACAAACAGTGTTTTAAAGTAAAGACACTTGTAAATCTCGCTTGACCCATGCAAAAAACTTGTCGCTGAACAAGCTTTTGATAAGAATCTTCTCAGGAAATAAAAGGAGTAAGAAAGATTTGCTTTTGATTTAATAATCTCTCTCTCTCTCTCTCTCTTCTTATCTTAAATGCTAAAAAACATGTTTGTTATGAGAAGCGTAAAGTACTAATATTTCCACTTCCAAGTCCACTTTGTTGTTTTCACTTTTGCTTTATAATAAAAGAAACACAACTTACAAGATAACTGACACTTGTGGATGATATGCAGAAAGATACGGAAGAAAAGGGTCCACCATTGACTTCTATCTAAAAGCTAAACTGGACTGATCGATGTCATTAAGAATTGATGAATATGTGAAGCCAGGAAGCGGATTTATTACGTGTTCTACGTGCAACACGTATTTCAATTGGCTATCCACCCAAATCACAAGCAATCATGAAAATCAGCCCTCACTCTCGATCGTTCGCTTCTAATTTAAACCAATTTGGATCAATTTTTCAGTTCTAACTTAGTTTTCCACGCTTGCTATCGCTGTGCGGCCCGTTTTTATTCGTCTTAATTCTTGAAAAAAAAAAAAGTAAGGGTAAGTGAACGGTTGTAGAAGTGGGTTAGAATAGGTAATGACACGCTTGCACCTAGTGGCAGCGATTGACTAAAGACAATGAACTCCCATTAATAAAAAGGTAGGGGTTCTCCAAATCCGAAATGAAAAGGTAAGGGCACGGTGTGCTCCCTCGTGCCCCCCCACTTCGAACATTGTCTAATATACAAATGTATCTAGTGAATGTGGTTTTGGGGTGAATGAGACGAAACAGTTCAATTCCAGTGACTATTTCGCTTCCTGCTTAGGTGACACCTACAGTAAAGGCTGATTTTAATTAAAGCTTGCGTTTCTTCCTTTTCTTGCGATTTGGGTGAGTACCTAATTGAAACATGTGTTTTATTGTAGACTAAGGTAAGTGTAACACGTGTTTCAATTGGCTATTCACCCAAATCGTAATCAACGCAAGCTTTAATGAAAATCAGTCCTAACACTTTCGGTTCTAATGATAGTTTTGGTTCACATATTTCGCTCGCTCAACTTAATTCTGATGGCATCACAAAGAGATGAACGCGTGGCTTAGTTTCCTATTACAAACACCAGATGGCGTTTGGGGTAGTACCTAGAAAAAATTATCCCTATATTTCCATGAAAAGAAGAAATAAAAAAACAACTGAAAGCAAGATATTATACACTGTAACAATCCCACAGTGACACAACGGAACAGTTTATTTATACTGTGTTTTCATGAGCAGATAACAGTGCTTTGGTAAAATTTCTAATTTTCTATCGTAGAATTCTTCTTACCCAGAATTCTTTCTTCTTCATTTTTTTTAAAAAAAACGAGATTTTGCAATTCCACAGGTTTTTTTTAGATACGTAATATTCTAGCGCCTTTCTACTCGTTTTTTAAAAAGTTATCTTTTTTTTCAACGGTTTTTACTAGTTCAATGCCCACCCTTGACACAGCTTCAGCAGTTGTACGTCTAAAGCGTACAACTTTAACTGTCTGCTAAGAAGGAAAAGAACACAAATAAGAATATGAATAATTAACGGGAACTTCATTTGGCCTTCTTGTGTACTAATTAAGAAGCAAGGTTAAAATAATTTTAAGTTAAAATCCCATTCATGAAGGGAGATTCTGTTTCTCTCTCTCTCTCTCTCTCTCTCTCTCTATGTCTGTTTACTCAGAAGCCCTGGTGACTGACTGACGAACTTATTCGTTTGTAGCCTAAATTAAGGTTTTATTATTTGGTTCTGCTCAATAGATGGTAAAAAGGAACAAAATATGAAAGAAAAAAAAAGCCACAAGTAATTGAAAAACAGTTAACTGGCAAACACAAGAGCTTCCTGAAAGATACATTTTTGTTAAATAATCCGACAATAACTAATCGTTGACGATTTCTAGACCTACATAATGGTGCTTTACTTGGCTGTTTACTTGTTTATGTATTGACTTGGCTGAAAGTATTCTTGTATATTGCATCTACGAATAGAAACGTCTCAAGCAGAGGCGTGACTACTAAACCCCAAGACCCCGCGTTGCAGGGAGGGGGCAAATGTCTTGCGGACCCTACAAGCGATAAATAAAAAGTGAGTTAATGGCAAACCCATCAAACATGGCAAGGAAAGTAAGCATTCAAGTTCCATTTTAAAACTTTCTCAGAGATGGAAGAACAGGGAATTTCTATGACTGGTTGGAAATTTTCACGCAGTCTGGAGAAAATATCAGATTTGGAAATCTGGCAATACTGTTCTTCACATTTAGTGTTTGGTTCTTATTTCGAGCTCTATGTAACGATACTGGAGTGGCTGCTTAGTGTCAAAAGATAGAAGACAGAGCAAATATTGGAACTAGTTTGTCCACTTCCAGTCTTATCCAATGCAGACCAAATTTTCAGTTCTAACTCATTTTATACGCTTCTTATTTAATTCCAGTCTTAATTCCTTAGTTATTCATATAATAGTATACCGTACTCAGCGTATAATAGAAAGTACTGCAAATAATATTTAAGTGTCCTCTCCGCTCCCTGGCTTCATGTATTCATGAAACTTTCAATTGCAGCAGTCAGTCCAGTATCGCTTTTAGATAGAGGTCATTGGGTTCTTACGTGAAGCAAAAATCTAGTGAAATTGCATGTGGGTGATACTGCTAGAAGAGCCCTAAAAGTTGCTTGCAGACGAAGGGGGGTGGATTCTATTTTCGCTACTGTTCTCAAGCGAAAATAATGAGGTGATTGAGTAAGGTTGCCTTAACAGTTAAGCAGTTTTTAAAAGAAATGAGGGACAAAAGTAAAGCAACTATTAGTACGTAAATATCGAATGAGACATCTTAGGCACAAAATATTTTTTTATAGTAATTAGTTACTTGATTTACTAGGAAATATGCATTTTCTTGAACTTTCCAAATGATACGATTTCGGAAGCCAGTTTCCTAAATCGTACCAGTATGTTAAGCATCAAAAAGATAGAAAATATAAAGGAGAACTTCGCTAATTGTTATATTTTTTTTAAATATATTCCGTCACATGCCATACACATATCTCTTATAATTGTGTTTATCATTTCTTACCACTTTTTCTCATTGACCAAATGTTCCAAGTATCGGAATACCAATGACGTATTTAGAAAAAAAAAAGAAGTAATACGTTATGAACTTCTTACATGAAATTAATATAAATATCCTGCATCACACCGATAAGTCTATTGGTTATGTTTTACTTATAAATCAAGCCCAAACAATATTAAGGCAAAAAATAGAAAATGATCGTCCCATTTCTAATAATAATAATAAAAAAAAACATAGGCTATTCTAGGCTGAGTATCATACAAGCTATATTACAAATATAGGACAGGTGAAGAAATCTGAAGAATTTCTTGCAGAATGAAGAAATCTGATACACTATACAACCTTCTATGCCTACCTCCTTGCCGCAGTGTAAGGTGCAATCACAATGTTTCAAAAGCGTCAAAAGTCACATATACACTTTGCACGCTCAACGCATTATTCGTGCACCCACTGATTACGCTTTAAACATCGCATCATATACTGAACAACAGCGGGGCGGCTTCGTACCTGCTGATATTTCTCCTAACGTTTGAGGTTCCTTTTTTAAGTTCTTCTTTTGCTTTCTGAATTTTTTATATGGGGTAGAAGTTAATAAGGTAGTTTTTGTGACTTTCTGTTTGTCGTCTCACGAGCAGATTTTGGTACATGATGTATTTTTGAACGACTATCGTGTATTTCTTTTTGTCTTACTGATGTCTCATAATGGTATTTGTTATGTACGAAAGCACTGATTAAATCCAATATTTCCGGCCGTGAATTCTAATAGGTATAAGCTTTATTACACATCTTTTGGGTCCGACTTGCCATAGTGTTTCTTTGTCATATTTCACTGATTGCTCGTAATAAATAACGAAGAAATCACCAATAACAGAAGTCATCCAAATCTTACCGGTACGATTTAAGCAACTTCGTTAAGGTACGATCTAGGAAACAACGCCATTATAATAAGCATTCCCTACCACCACTGAAAGTAACCGTGACCGTCAACGCTACTTATGTAAATGTAAAGTATAAAGTATGAACCAAACAACATATTATTAGAAATAATTAATACTGACTTAGCAGAAGAAGAGATGTTCCGAAAAACTTGCAGTTTCCTACATTTATCCGCTTGATTTTATTTTCCACAGCACAGAATGCAAACGCGCCTTTCTCAGACAATGAGATAATTGGTGAATTATGAGTGTAATGAGTAGTTTATTATAAGCTCGTTATATGACTGGTAATACTATGTGTTTTCCCACACAAGGAAGTGGTACGATTTAGGAAACGGTACTATTATAGGCAACTTTACTCTAATTTCGCCCCAATCGTTGAAATTCTTTATCCTTGTCCTCCACGATCGTCGATGTGCTAAATCCTTGCCAAGCCAATTGCTAAAGAGTAGTTTTTTGTCCTCTCAATTCTTGTTGTGTTCGATCCTTGTCCTTTAGATGACGATCGTTGCCTTCTCGATTTTCACCACTGTTAGATCCGCGCGCCCCATCGTGGAGATAGTAACTTTTTTCCTTCTAAACTGTTGCGGAACTAAATCCTTGTCATCTCAATCATTGTTGTGGTAGACCTTTGCTCCTGGAACATTGAAGTGTCAACTCTTTGCCCAATCAATCTTTAAGATAGGATTCAATCATTCTTCTGGTGGATCCTTGTCCCTCAATGGGCATATCGTTCCTCCTAAATTATTGAACTGATGCACTATGAACAGTTTCCAGAAACATTCCTTTAATAAGAAAAACAACAGACAATTAATCTGGCATAATTAAATTCCATTGATTACAATATGAAATTGATTCCGTTAAACGAAACATCGATAATCTAACAACTGAACTATTCTTTTCTTTCTTCTTTTTTCTTTTTGGCATTGTCCAATTTATGTTGACGCTTTTCCGCCCAACCAAAGCCAATGTCTCAATATCAGACCTTAATAAACATTCAACCAATTAGCAGACAAAAGTTTCATTACATGTGCATTTGTAAAAAGAAATATGTTGTATGCACTACAAATATGTTGTAACGTTTTTAAGACCTACTTATGCACACCATTCGTTCTCAAGAAAGTTAAAAATAAATGAACAACGTCACTCTAATAACACAAGACCTCATTAATTTACTTTAAAAAAAATGTTGCGGAATTAGACATTTGATTACTTAATTGAAATAGCAAAACAATTGGACAATCTGCTGTAGTCCGTCATCAATATCTTTATCACAAGAAGGAACTGTGAATAAGCTCATTCTCATTAATCCTTATTTCTTAAGAAGAACAGCGGGGCACAAAAAACACAATAGGTAAGATAGTTTAGTCATTTCTAACAACTGGCACGATATTCTTTTAGCTACGCGAACGGAAGCACACATACAGAAGACGAAATAGTCTATAAATACATCTTATATAATCTCAGTAACTATTCAATGTTTAATTTTCGCCGCGTCATCAACTCAGAGAGATACAGACAGTACCATCGGCGGTTGAAAGCTAAGGAACGAAATACCAAGAAGTGTTGCACAAGTATTATAAGAGAATTTTCCGAAGGACCCTTTGAAGGCGGAATGGGTCATTTATTCTTGATTTCTTTTTTTTTTTAAACTATTGTTATACATGCATAATACTTGGATCAAGAATTTCTTTGTTGAAGTTTTCGGTATATCTGTAATGAAAACATCACAATTGTTGGAACTAACTACTAAATTAGGTCACCACACCTTTGATCTAAAGAAATAATTCTCAATCAAATTGCAACTTAAGATATCTTCTCCAAGATGTATATTGTCTTGAATTTTAATTCTATTTTAAGGCCTTTAGTCAACTTTGGCTCAGGCCGAATGGATGATGATGGGATGAATTAGTGGAATGAAGAACGTGGGAGGAAACCCGGAGATAACCCCCACACACGGAGTTTGTGAACCACAAAGCCCACATAGGACGATTCGCGATTGAACTGATTAGGACTACAAACACCAGAGGCAGTGTTTAAAAGGGATGAAAGTTCTTACCGGGATGGTATTATAATTTACACAAAATAAACCATTATTGCAATTTTTGTAGGATTTCTATACACCTTTGTTCCAAAAACCTCAATAGTAATAATAGTCATTACCATTCAACTTTGCATTAATATTTTCAAAGATGGTAACTACAGGGTACAAATAATTCACATGGTATCTGAGAGGTATGATAGCAAATTAATACATACAGATCATTGTAAATCTCTTTAAAACCAATACCTTTAGTTTCATTACACAATACTTCAATTAGGATATAGTTCTTGGCTCTTATTTAGTACATATATTTACAAGCGTCACTGTAACACAAAACGCTTTCTTCTACAATAGTTTTCACATTGATCTGTACGCATCATTTACAAGCCATTGCTTTGACCTTTCGCGCAGGGTTCCACATTTTGACTGGATCAACGATTGATACGAACATGAGATCAGATAGATGTTTCACATTCATTCTATTTCTAATATCCATTAATATTTTTTAAAAAAAGACACACACATTGGTGTAACAGGCCTATAGGTCCTGAGCCTGCCCCAACGCCGTCTGTCCGTGTTTGGTGGAACTACGTCCACCTGAGTAACGGCTGTGTGGCCAGCACTGTGCGTACCTAACCACGAACAGGCGTATCAGGGGCTTACCAGACCGAGTGTGGCCGTCACGTCTTTATTCACGTGACTCCCCAATTTGCCTCACGACGCTGGGCGGACGCCGAAAAGTGGGACTCCAGCCGGGAATTGAACCCGGGACAGCACGGACATGAATCCAACGCTCTAACCACTAGGGAGCCCCTAATGTCCATTAATATTGGATCAATTTAACTCGATCTCTCTCTCGCAAAATGCTGTGCTGACAGGTAAAATATTTACTGAACATGCTAATTGCGCCAGATACCTGTGAATTTCTCGACCGCATCTCTGTAAAAACATATCATCAGAATCCCGTTTGATTAGCTTGGACTTAGCTTTATTTTCTCCGTATCTCACAATGCCGGATGATTTCCATGTCTGTGTTCAAGACAGGTATTTCATCCAGCAGTTGCACGTCAGATGTTCGACTTGTTTCTATTGCCTCTGCCGTGGTTCGAATCCCGGGCCTTCGTTGAAATGAATTCACTAGAGCTTGAATGAACTGCTTAGGATTTATTGTGACCCTCTCAACCATTACTAGGTCAGCTCCTCTGAAGAGCATAGTCTGACTGACAGAATAGCAGGTTGCTAATATGATCCTATATATGCATTCAAGCTCGTGATAGCATTTTCTCAATGAATGATTGAGTTTCAAGAAAGGAAAGATTGCTACTGTGAAAAAGAACGATAATTTCTTCATTTCTTCGAAAGCGTCGCATATAAGTGCAACGTTCTACAAATTCCTGTGTATGAAAATTTGCCAAACCTTCAAATCTCGCTCTTTCACGCCAATTTGTAAATGCATCCACTACAATTTCAAGAAAATATTAATACAACACTTGAAAGTCATTCTACACCGCAGACACTGGACACAATCCACAGAACTGACAATATCCTACCATTTTCTTTCAATGCCATTTCATACTGGACAGGACATGATTCTAGCTGACATTGGCTTCTCGGGGATTGCCTGTAAATTGCCTACAGAAATTAAAAATAAATGGTTCACACCTCCTATGGATTCACTCGCATCACCGCAAGTTCCAAAGGATGGCTAATACAATACCATATAATTAAATCTGGACAATTCTTGAACAACATGGCACACACACCAGAACATCAGTGTAGCATGACACTACATCCGTCTGTACACTCTTCCATTCAGGATTTTGCCAATCAACTTTGTTGAAGTCATTTTCCCCCAGGGTACTTAACACTGCTTCAACAGGCGTCAGTGGTTGTTTCTAAGAGTTCTACCATTTCCAAGAAGAATATGAGTACTTATAGTTCGTCATCTAGGCAAACCTTCAGAGATAGTATTATCAACGTCGATTTTTTCAGAAACTGATGTAGGCCTACTTTCGTCAGTTTCTTGAAAAAATTTTTTCACATGCAAATTATGGAAGAACAATAACAGTTAAGTTGTAATTCTCACTATTCGAAGGGACATGCATGGTTCACGAATTATTCTTACAGGAACACCGTTCTGGTTCTATATTTCGTGCCGCAACGCCGGTCCGTTCCAGCTCACTTTAAACACTAACCAGAGGTGAGCGCTCTGCCACTCAACCACCATGGCTTTTTATGTTATCTTATTACTGAGAAAGTCACCCACGAGTAATTGAGTGTTTACGATAAATGTTCTGTAGTTAATGGAGGAGATTAAGGAAAAGGGTCGCTCTCTGGTCAAAATGAAAATTCTATATGAATGAGAATGTTTCGTTTGCTTGTTTGTTCAGGTTGTTATAGCCTCTTCGAGTGAGATAATCTGCCAGCATTTTCAGTTTGGGCTGTATAAATAAAAAAATAATGGGCCAGGGAATCTGCCACGATTTTCAGTTTTGGCAGTATAAAGCAAAATA
>JAGDQP010021929.1:1448-31111 GCA_022664845.1 Lepisma saccharinum | reverse complement strand
AAATGGACCGGAGCAAACCGGAACGCTGTTCCGGTTCGTGAATATCTGGAACCTTTCTGTTCCGTCTCGTTAATATGGTAATCATAGGCAAAAAAGGACAATAATATGTTAACGAAGGTAAAGCGTTCCGTTTCGTGAAAATCTCCATTTCGACCCCTGGATTCGACTGTTACTAGCGTGTAGCAATTCGACAGAAGTACTCACAATTTATGTGCACTGCTTTCATTCGCCACCAAAGTTTGAAAAGCCGTACAAACAAGAACGTGTAAGTTTATATTGTAAACTCAAATCGGGTCCGATGACAACATACTGCACTGCGTATAGTGGAACCAAAATCAATTCCTAACATTGAGGAAGTTAACTAAATGAAAATGGTCTGCTGATTTTGGTTACCAGATTAATGCGGGGATAACATCAAGTTTCTTGAATCAAAATTTCAAATATTTTTTCTGGCCCTGCTTTGTTTGATTGAAGTCCCAGCATGAATTACAGAAATAGAGAAAGCTAACCAAATGGTAAGATGATTCAGTACCGCAAGAATAAAGCAGTTGGGATAAATCGAGGCCTCTGATCAAAACATCAAACCAGTTTTCTTGTCCCTGGTTTGGTTGAAGGGCTATCATTCATTACACACGGACAGAAAACAGACAAAATGAAATGAAAAGAAACAAAATATTTTAGTCTGTTTAAAATACTGAAGAAGTTGTGTAACAACGATTAGCAAACGATTCAAACCTACTACTGCTTAAAAAGAACAACAACAAAATATGGTGTACTGTTAGTACAGTGGTAAGACGCTTGCTTGCCACGCTTGAGGTAGTAAGTTCAAATCCCTTCGCAGACATTTTATTTTTTGCGCTTTGTGCTCATAGATTGAAAATTCGCATTTATACTGCATTTCTTCGTTAAAAAAAACTATGATCTGAAGCGGCTTTTTGGCCCTTAATAGAGCCGTTTTAATAGTCAATTTAGTAGGAAGTCCATTGACCACCTGCAGCGATAACGGCTTGTAAGCGATTTTGCATCCCTGCAACAAGACTGCGGATGTATCTGTCATTCTTAGCTACCTAGTCCCATGCATGTTGTACTAAATCCCAGAGTGCATTTTGTGTGGTTGGAGGCGGATTGGGCCAGTTCTCTCTCATAATTCTCTTAACTTCCGACCATACGTTTTCTATAGGATTTAGATCTGCACCGCGCGGAGGCCAATCTAGGACCTCCAGATCAGCCTGAGGCTCTAACCAGAACCGAACCAACCCACACCTATGAATTGGGGATCTGTCGTGCTGGAAATGAATTGTTCCATCGCAGTACAGACGAACAGATGGCAGCATTACATTCTGGAAAATATGTAAATACCTCTCAAACGTCCCTCTATGCGATGCAGGTAACCCAAACGTTCCGAGGACATCCACCCCCAAGCTGACACTGATACACGCCCACAACGCCTTTTGTGGAACACGTATTTGGGATCATGTCTCTTTCCCACAGGCCGATATACAACAACTTGTCCGTCATTTGTGGAGGAAAATATGCATTCATCTGAGAAGACGTCGTGTATCCAGTCGCGATTGAGATTTTCTTCCGCAAATGCAAGACGCTGTTGAATATGATCGTCTCTGAGAAACTCCTTTTTTGCAGCTCGACGAGCATGTAAATGAACTTCCCCAAGTCGTCTCGCAGCAGTAGATCGAGAACCACGGAAACCAGCTGCCTGCCGTAGTTGTCGGTTAGTACGAAAAGGCATTCTTTCTGCCTCAGCAAAGAGACGTTGATCTTCCTCAGGAGAAGTAATGCGCTTTCTTCCGCTACCACGGCGACGTCCAGTTTCTCGATATCGCTTTACCCACATTTGTGCAGTTCTGGGCAGTACACCATATCTTTCAGCAGCTTGTGAAGCACTGAAACCTTCTTCAACTAAAGCCAAAACTCGTTCCTTTATATTCTCCGCCATCCTACTAGATTGGTTTCAATATAATGAATAACTACGTTCAAACTTTTCTGTTTGAACTTTGGCTTTCAGAGATAAGGAAACGAAATAAGTAATCTGATTGGATGTGAAACTTGCTGTCAGTAATAGGTGATTTGCTACAATTGCAAGGACTCCATGTAATTTATTACTAATAAGAAATCAAAGTATTTACAATTGATAGGAAAATATACTTTCAAAATCCGATGATAATAAAGTGTTGCAATGAGTTAAGTTTCGTTTCTGCAGCATGCAACTAGAATATTAGGTGGACCATGCCACTCCCATTGATGACATGTAAGTCTAATGCCCACTCTGCAAAGGTGGTGGCTTGAAAAAGAATAGCTGAATTCGTGAATGATTACTTCTTCCCTGTAATCTTCACCGTCAACCTAAAAAACGTAAACATATACAGCTTTCCAGCTTTATGCCTAACACATTTCAACAGATATTCGAATAACGCGTCTTATTATGCCATGCATTTTTCTTCTATCATTCATAAATAAAGAAGAGAACCCACCATATGGAACTAACATAACGAAATGAGGCTAACTTAGCACGTTGTTTTACAAGGGGGAAGGAACGCGACTTTTTTTTTCAACACCTTTTTGTATTTTCCCCAACTATCCTTTTTCTATTCGAGGGTGCAAGAAAAAAAACTGCGAACTTGACTTACCTGACCTATATGTGCCCTTGGTCACTAATTTTATTAAATTTCGTAATGTGTAGATACAAAAGAAAAGAAAAACATACATTTTTATTTTTAAAAAAATGTAAATATAGCCACGCCAAGGTACGATCCCAGGATTTCAAGAGTATCTATTCCATACGTTAACCATTAGTTCATGCTAATAACATTCGAGAAAGTGTTTGGTCTCCTTAATCGTGAACATAACTAACCAATCCCGAATAGTAAATAGCATACAGTACAAAAAGGTAGTTGGGGGAAAAATATCTTGCGGAAGGGACACGGTTTGGGAATTATAGTTTGTGATTACACTTCGTGTGTTAGTAGTTTACCCTTCATCATCCCAAGTAGCTGAAAGGGTAGTCAACTCACGAGCGAGAGATTGTGGGTTTGAATCTCGTCGAGTGCATGATTTTTATCACCTTTTTTTTATGAGTAGTATTTCATGCCTTGTAGTAAAATAGAATGAAAATAAAGGGAAAGTATGGTTTTGTTATTTAAAAGACGATCGTGTTAAAACGTTAACAATTCTTTAAAAAAAAAAAAAAAAAAAAAAAAAGTTTCGCCGAGAACAATATGCACAACTAATGCTGCCACAGCGTTATTTATACACTGGAACCAGAATGAATATTTCAAAGAGTCGTGGAAAGTAAAAGATATGTCTACATCTCTCCCAACAAATGAATGAAGATATTTTCTTTTACAATAACACTCACTTTCAACCATCTGCCTATTTTTTGCATTACGAAACTGCTCTTTTTATGGCCAGGTCAACAGCATATCCATTAGCAAGTTTTTTGTAAATTCTATATATTCACACAAAGTTTTTGACTTTTCAGTACGATCGTCTTTGCTCTTTCAGGAAATATACAACGTTTTAAAGTTACATTTTCATTCCGTTTTTTTTTTTTGCTACAAAGCTTTAAATACTCATTGTAGTAAAGAAAAGAATAATATAAAAATAATGCATTTAATGAGACTTGAACTGACGACCGCAGGCTTATTAGACTACAGTTCTCCCGTTTCAGCCAGCTGGACGATGGTAGTAAGAGCATTTTAAGGCATAAGCGACGTATCTCAGATGTTAGGTAAATTTTGACCCATGTTATCTCGCACTAGTACTTTTGTATATTAATACCTGAAGTCAGTATTCAATTTGTTATAAATTACGAAGGGAGAATCCTAAAACTAGTGGTATGTTTCAACCTACTAACTATCTGTTTGCGTATAAATACAAAGAATAGCTTGTTTTTTAGTTTCTACACCATTGTCTGCGATCACTCGTCACTTATACATTATTATTATTATTATTATGATTATGATTATTATTATTATTATTAATATTATTTATATTTATATTGTTAATATTATTATTAATATTAATATTATTAATACTACTAATAATAATAATCTAGAAACCTGCAGGCATTTTACACTGTTACATATCGCATACTAAATTAGGGATTACATAAGGATATTATAGATAACATAACGTTCTGATACTTATCAGGAATTCGAAACGTAATGTGCATGACTAATTTTAAATATAGATTGGGTTTAGAGGTTAGAAGAGTAACTGCTTTGGAGCATATGCATTCATAAGACCTGTTGTTACACCTGGCATGCAAATACAGTTTTGAGCACATTATTTACTGTCTCGTCGAATTTAATACACAACACTTACACTTTTCCGAATGTCTACTTGAATGTAAGGAAAACCATTCTATCAGCAATGAGAGAATACAAAAAGATAAAAATCGGGAACTAAAGGAACTAATCACCCATTTTGTATTCGAAATTACTTTTAAAAAAATATTATAAGGAATAGGTAGAGATTCGAACTCAGGACCCTTTATTCCACAAGTCCACAGCATAACCACTACACCAGGAAGTCGTTATGATCTCTTCTATTAATAAGTACTTATTGCTGCACCGTTGACTGAAAGTCTTCACTTCGAATGTCAAAAGAGATTGTATGTCTTTTTTCGCTCCTTTTCGGGGATGATGATAATTTTTGTCACATTATACAGCGCATACATTATGGCTGTAACCTTTGTTTGCGTAATGTTTAATTTGAGTGAACATTTCTCTATTTTCAGTTTTAGATAGAACTAAAGATATGAAGTGTTACGGCGTTCGAAAACAATTTCCCTTCGTTTCCTCTGAATTTCCCCATGTTGCCAAATTTCTGACTTTTTGACTTAGAAATTTTTCGCCAATTTCTCAAGATATAGTTTTTTCTTTCTAGTTAATTATTAATTAATATTTTTGTGACAAAATTTCAGGAAATATTCGTTTTTACATTCCGTACAAGTAAAACAACTAAGCGAACGCCAGAATCCAAGTATAAACATATTATTTGTCAAAAACTGTCAAATAAAGACATGCGAAAAAAATTTTGAGCATGAGTGTACATTGACCAGTTTATATGTAGTACCTGTACCTAGGTACAGTTTAACCCGGCCGGAGGCATGGGTGTGGATTTTAATGGCTTAAGAGCGAATCGTGATGGGCCGAAGTCGAAAGCTACTAGACGGGCCCATATAAAAATACAGTTTACCAGTTTTAGGTGTAGTTTAAGGTCAGTACCTAGTACCTGTACCTAACCCAACACTGCATATGCATATTTGATATACTTAAATTACATCTCTACGACGGCCTAAAGACTGAGCGAGAGCCGTTCCGAAGGTTCTAGAAGGCAACTTTTTTAACCGGGTAATTGATAAAATAAACATACTTCGTTTGTTTGCAAGAAGAAAAATATTATAAATTATTAATACCCTACATGATATCAATGCATTTGTGTAAATAAAGTAACTGGGCATTCCCCATCAAGAAGAATAGCAATAAAATGTGACCATGTGAATTAAAATGTGCTTCCAGGTCGAGTTTTACATGCACATGAATTAAACGCTTATTGAATGCACTTTTTTTTTTTAAGAAAAAAAAAAAACTTTTATTAGTTTCACTAAAGAGTATTGGTTAGTTTCAACTTAACATGCAGAAAGGTAAATTAAGTTTTGTTCATTCTGGATCTGAACTGATATTTCGTTGAAATTTTATTAAAAATAAGAATCATAAATTTAGGTTGTACTAAAGTATTTGTTTGTTACTCCACAATTTTCTCAACTATCTTTTGGTAGGAAATATTCTATTTGATTTTCTTGTTTGACATCTCTCGAAAACGCACATTTAAGTTAGTACATATTGTTTTTTCGTATTCTATAGTGACTTAAGAATAGTTTATGCGTGGTATTTGCGTCCTTTAATTGATAAACATTTTTTTGTATGCAAGAAGAAAAATAATGTAAATTAATGACCTGGAAAGACTAGAAATAGACCTGGAAAAAGCCTGGAACGTCAGACACTCGGGTACGGAATAAAACAAACTCTTAACAGTGATTTTAATGTCCTCCGTGATGATTGTTTGGCATATAAAGGTAAAACGAATTTAAATATGAAAAGAAGTGTAATTGAAATGTTTAGGTAAATTGGATCTTTGATTGCGATATTTGCCATTGTTTTTGGGTGAACTGCATAATTGAGAACTACGAGAGGACTAGGTCTGATATTTTTTTTGCGTAAAGGCGGGGTTGGAATGTTTAAAACAAAATGTTAAGCAGAGGTAATTGTTTCAAACGATGTTTTTTTTTAAGTCGTGTTTAAAACATGTTAATTTTCTTCCCCCCTTTGAAATAATCATTATTCTTTAGGGTTACCACCCGTCTGGAATTGATCCGGACAGTCCGGGAATCGAGGGATTTGTCCGGGGTCCGCATTCGAAAGTTAAATGTCGGGGAATTTGCTTTGTTCCACAAACCTGTTCTTTATTTCTTGAGAATTATTCACAGTGGCATTTTATCTTATTTCCAAAATATAGTTTCCTCGACACTACACACGCGGAGCATGAGGCAGCGTCACATACATGATTTTGAAGTGACCCGTTTTGGAACAGTTTACATAAAAATATTTATGTAGGTAGATAAGAGATTGTGGTTTTTGTGTACTCTGCAGAATACTTTGATTTGATTTGATTTGATTTGATTTTGATTTGATTTATTGCGTTCCTTAGACCAATACATTGTACTCATTTGCACATATGGTATAGAACATGTCCATAATAAGAATACATATTTTCTTTAATTACATAGAATACATAGAAAATTGTTTTGTAGCAGTTTTTCGACATAATTCACTTTCATTATCACCTATTTTCTTTACCCTTATAATATTTAGTCTTGCAAGTACTCATCAACTGTATAGTAAGTTTTGTTTGTCAACATTTTCCTAACTTCACGACAAAATATATTGATATCCTTAATGTTTTTTAAAGTTTGTGGCAATTTATTGTATAGGGCTATACCGAAGCAATGCGGTGATCTTTCGAAAATTTTTGTTCTGTGAGACATTTGTCTAAGATCATTTTTCATTCTTGTGTCGTGTCTATGTATATCAGAGTGTGTAGTGTAGCCATCAAGGTTACTTTTTATCAGCTTTAACACTTCGTATATGTACAAACATGGAACTGTTAGCAAATTTAATTTCTTGAAAATTTGTCTGCAGCTCGCACGTAAATTTGTGTGTGTAATGATTCGAATAACTTTCTTTTGTAGTCTAAAAACTGTCAATAGCCCACTTGAGGATCCCCAAAAAAGAATACCATATTTTGCTCTCGAATAAAATGTACCATAATATAAGGATATCAATGCCTTTTTATTTAGAACAGTTGAGAGAGATCTTATTAAGAAGATATTAGTTGATAGTGTACGACATAAATTTGTTATATGCGTTTTCCAACTTAGTTTGTTGTCAATATATAGCCCTAAAAACTTAGTACTTGAGACACATTCTGTGGTGGTGTTACTTATGGTTAATTTGGGATAAGCTGGGACAGCAGTATACGAAGGAAAGAAAAAAAGACAATTAGTTTTATTGGCATTTAGGATTAAATTATTATGATAGAACCATTTTTCAAGTTTATTGGAAGCAGCATTTATGTTATCTTGCAGTTCTGAAGCATTACTGCCTTTAATTAGGATATTGGTATCATCAGCATACAAGACCATAGTCCCTTGGTCAATATGTGATGGAAGATCATTTATGTATATGAGGAAAAGTAACGGACCCAGAACTGATCCTTGAGGAACACCTAAATTGACAAGGGAGGGTTTGGATGATATTTTTTGTTTATGCATGTTTTGATCCGTGTATGTGAGTTCAACATACTGATGTCGATTTTTTAAATACGATGAAAACCATTCATTAGTAGTTCCGCGTATCCCATAGGAAGACAATTTCGATAAAAGTAATAAATGATTAACACAATTGAAGGTTTAGTCTGTAAAACGGTCTGAACCTGAGATGCCTAAAGGCCACAAATAAATTCAAATTTAGATATAAATTGCAGGTAATAACGAATGTATTTGTATCTATTTAGTTATTGTTGAATGCCTCATAATAGGATCAGGCATTATATATATATATATATATATATATATATATATATGTAATAAATCACAGCCATATTCAATCCACTAGTGGATGAGGCCTCTCCCCGAAGGGAGGAGTTGGTCTACTGCTCCCACGCTGACCAGACGTGTTGGGAGAGGAGAGCCGAAGCTCTCAACTGTGATCGCTACCTCTTTATTCAGGTAGCTCCCCAATTGGCCTCACGACGCTGGGTGGACGCCGCACAGGCAACACCATCTGGAGTGCTGAAACGGTCACCTATCCAAACACTGACCAGACCCAGAGCTGCTTGACTTCTTACGGGATCTTACGGGAACCGGTAGACCAGCTCGGCTAGGGCGTTGCCATATGTATATATATATATATATATATATATAACGTTGAATAGATAGAACATTGAAAGTTTACCATAACTAGGGACTGTGTTTTAGCTTTAATGGGCGTGTATAATAATATGGTGGTGATAATTCGTAGTTTGGCAAATGAAGATTTTGTAATGCAAAGTGTCGCGATCACTTTTATCCCTAATTCGAGGTAAGTGTGAACATGTATGGGGAAGTGTGATCACGGCGACACATTGTCATATTTTGCCATTAATTACTGAGGAAATGTGATGAATTTGGATTGTTTACGTCTATTCATAACTATCGATAACACATGGGCACTTTACTACACTTCAGAAACGAAACAGCAGTCAGAGTCGTGGAAACATCCTGGTCCTCCACCTCCAAAGAAAGCTGTGTGCGTGAAAAGTCTGCCGGAAAGATACGTCTTTTTTTTTGGGGGGGGGGGGGGGTTTGCCAAAAGTATCCTCATTGACTACCTTCCGGGAGGTAAAATCAATACTGTTGAATATCATGCGCAGCTTTTAGATCAACTAAAGGGGAAAAAGTAACAGAAAAAAGGCCTGGTTTAGCAAAGAATAAAATCATCTCGACAATGCTATCGCCTATACAAGTGTAATTGTAATGACAGAAATCAATACGTTATGATTTGATGCCACATCCACCATTTTCGCCAGATTTGGCTCCACCAGACTTCTATCTCTTTGAAGTTGAAAGAATATTTTGCTTGACCTCAAGTTTCTTCAGACGAAGAGCTTCAAGCGACAGTGGAATAGTATTTTGCAGAACTAGAAAGATTCTGTTTTCCACAATGATATTAAGGCTTTGAAACATCGTTTAACAAAGTGTATTATTGTAAAAAAAGACTATGTAGAAAGATAACCACGATTTCCCAGAGATATGCTCATGTCTTGTACTTTATTCCGAGTAACTTTTCAAATGACCATCGTATATATTCATGAAATAAATTCAGTACTTCGCTTGCAGTTAAGCGAGAACCCCACTTGGTCATACATTTTTGGTTTTCATCTAGTTCTTGTTCAGTAAATGGAGTGTCTGCTGATCTCCCTCCGCCACTACAATAACTAGTTACCAACTACCTTTAGTGCAAATTTTTCTTACATATGAAATTTACTAACTCTGTGGTTTATGGAACTCACAAGTTCATCACCGCAGTAACAAATGGTCGCCATTGGATTCTATCCTGGCAATATCTAACCAGTTTTCATCACGAACACCTGCTTCTCGAACATCTCTTCTATTATTGTCCTCTCAACCTTATTTTCAAAACCCACTCATCCCGTATCGCATTTTTCAACTCAGTAACCGTCCCAAATTGCCTTCCATTGCGATAAACATTACGTGCAAGGATACCCCATAGGTTTTCGATCGGATTAAGATCAGGGCTTCGCGCTGGCCAGTACATAACTGTGATCCCTTTGTCTTGAAACCATTGTCGCGTTGCTGCTGTAGTGTGGATAGCAGCGTTATCTTGTTGGAAAATCAGGTTCTGATCGTCCAGCGCCTCAAACATCCGCAGCAATTCTATTTCCAACATCTCGGTGTATGCAGCTGAATTCATTCTGGATCCGCAGCTGAACACAAAACGCTGCCCAAATCATTACACTGCCGCCACCAAAATTCTTGCTCATTTGCACTTGCTCCTCTTGCCTGAGGTCATGCCAATAATATTGAAATCCATCTGGACCATCCAAATTGAACTTCTTCTCATCACTAAACACAAAGTGATTCCATTCGGATGTCCACGACATATAGTTCTCCGCAAATCGCAATCGTTCCAACTTGTGAGTTGCACTAAGGGCTGGTTTTCGCTTCCGTTTCTTGAAAACAAGATTCGGATTTTGGTTCAAAATTTGCCGCACCCTTCTGGACGTAACAGGTAACCTGCAAGAAGCAACAATATGGGACGAGGACATGTTCCCGGCCTTGGCCTGGCGCACAATTAAACGTTTCGCAGCCTCTGACAGTTTTCTCGTTCTACCATACTTCCCATTCTTCCCGTATTGGGCACCCAACCGAACGAAATTATCAACAACATAACTTGACCGATTTAACCGTTTTGCAATTTGCCGATTCGCCAGGCCCATTTCCTTGTACGCACAGACACGTGCTCGTTCTTCACTCAACAACACTTTTCCACGAGGCATGATCCACACAACAGACACTGACGTTCACTCACGCGCATTTCTTATCACACTGTGTCAGTTTGTTCTTGACGAAACATCAGGGATAGTGTTGGACGTATAGAGGGCGCCAGGCAATGAAGAACCTTGGGTGCCTTTATACCAATTTCCACCCCACCACGGCCTCATTTTGCTTGTTCTGTCAAATACACATGTCACTGGCATATACGACCAAGATATACCTTTGCCTTTGAAGCGTATCGAATGTTACTTTTTAAATATATCGTCTTTCTCCATCCTCAGCACCCTTAGTTTCCTCTCTTTCTAACTTTCTCTCTGCCTTTATACCAGTTTCCACCACTGTAGTATGCAGGAGGAGGAGGAAGCAAACATCTCACTTCAAGTGATAAGCTTAATAAGTTCTTAAGAAAAATCAAAATTTGGAAGTTAGAAGTTGAAAAGAATGGCACTGTATTAAAATTTCCCTCCCACAGCTGATACTCATTTGATGATTGATTACGGTTTGAGTATAGAACATCTTTCGGTTATCGAAGATAAATTGCAACAATGTTTTCCTTCCATCGGTCTGGACGAATACGATTGGGTCAACAATCCCTTTCCCATTACTAATGAAGAGACAAAATATTTACCATTAAAAGAGGCAGAAGAGTTGGCTCAGCTTCAGGGTGGTCGAGCTTTGATGCTGAAATTTGAAGAAACAACACTACTTCAATTATTGATTTCGACAAAACAAAATTCTCACAAGGGACATTCCCGAAGAACCTGACAGATATTGGTTTAATATTGAACAAAATGCAAAGCTATACTGGTCTCAGTGTGTATTGTACTAATTTCAGCCACCTTTTAATTTCCTTGCAATATCAAAAGAGGAGGCTTAGCGTGTGTTGCTCTTTCAAGGTTCTAGCTAACCATACTGACTTCTTAAATCGTCCTACAGACTTGTACGAGACAGACAAACCGTAAGAGGTAGTCCGTCCTTGCATTAGAAAGTTGTTTATATGTTAGTGCGGTAGAAGGGTGTTCAACTCCACAAAAGTATTGCTTTTATGATTGTACGTCGGTGAACTGTAATTAATGCTGCTTTTTTAAAATTATTTATGGCCTTTAGGCATCTAAGGCTCAGGCCGGAAAAGGGGAGGGGAAAGGGTTCGGGAAGGTGTCGGCCAGGGCCTATATTGAAGGTGTCATCCCGGTATTTGCCTAGTGTGACTGAGGAATTAATGCTTGTGTAGGATTGTACACGTGTTTCTACAAATCGACGCAAATAAGGATTAGAGGCTTTAGATTGATTCACCACGTGAAGAACATAATGCAGAAAGAGATTTCAAGCAGTATTTTCAGTTTGATCAAGGAACTTGAAGACGTCACCATTACCGAAATCCTGGAGGATAAAGAACTAGTGCAAATACATTCCGAAGAAATTACAGAAACCGAGCCGATTTATAAGCTAAGTAATATAAAAAAGATACTATGTGCAACAGGACAGTCGTTCTTTTACAATATTTTACCAATATCCGTCATGCATTTTGCGAATGGACCTTGAGCTAGTAACACCCGTTATGTCTCCTCTTTTGAGAATGCAACGAAATTAAAAAGTGAAAACACATTCTAATTTGAAGAAAAGTTATATCGATAAGTTCTTTGTAACAGTGGTGTCATAATTTAAATTATTTCTTCAAATAATGTTTATGTATGTTTGAATGTGTTACGATGGAATTTTCATGATTTATGAAGACTCATAGCTATGAAAATACTGCTATGGGCTGCTAAAATTAGTACAATACACAGTGAGCCCAGCAGAACTTTGCATTTCGTTCAGTATTATACTAGTATCTATCAGGTACTCCGCGAATGTTCCTTGTCATTATCAGAATATGCCCTATCTAAACTTTTTCGGTTTTCAACAACTTACTTGTACGAATAAAGTATTTTCCGCCTTGACCAACATAAAATATAAGAAACGAAAGTGACTTATGTGAATCAAGAATTACGGGTATGTTTCTCTCCAATTCCTTCTCGTATTGAACAACTGTACAAAAATAAACAAGCTCATGTTTCCTACTGAATTGTAAAAATGGTGCAATTATTAACTGCATGTTGTTTGCTACTGTTACTTAAATTACACTTTTCTAAGGGCTAAGGTTAATAATAACAAGTAAAATATTTAATACATATGCCTGGTTTGTATATGCTCATATTTTTCATTTGAATAAAATGCACCTTGTGGATTTTCGCGGCACACCCTTTGAGAATCCATACAGTATATAGGTTACACTGTACGAAATGTGCTGAATTTAGAGACTTCATTTTATGATACCGCAACGTAAGACTAAGATCGATTTCCTGAAGTTACGTGAGTTACGTTTACCTACACAATTACCTTGTATGTTATTTCTTTTTAAAACTGACTGCTTTTTAAAAAAGTGAAGCACGTTACTGAAAGATAAGGCCTACTTCCATTTAAGTTTCTTATCCAAATAGTCTATCTCACGCACTCCATGCATCAAATTTAAAATATGTCCGAGAATCCGGAAAGGAAAAGGTAGTCACCCTATTATTTTTCAAGAGTACGAAAAGGTGTTTTTGACAGTAAAACGTAGGCAGTTTGTCCCGTGTGAAAGCTAGTATCCAAAATAATCAGTATTATGGCGCCTACAGGTATACATAAAATGAGTTTTTTTTTTAATTATTATTTTTTGAATGCTTGAAGCAGGAAACATTAATTCGCTATCAATAACATGAAACAAGAAGTTTATATTTCTATTCTTCCTTTTTTATTTATTGTGAGAAACTGCCAGGAAAAGAAAAAAATGTCATGGGCATGTAGGTCTATTTGCTTTTATGAATATATTGTTTTATCTCCTTTATATGTTTGAGGCAAGTGACAGCAGTGAGTAACTGTGCAATTTGATAAGTTCTTATTCGGTGCTTGCAGTTTATGTCGGGTTAGTGTTGTAAATAAATCAAAAACTTCCTTTTTTAAAAAAATAAAATAATACACGAGCCTTCGTTTTCTTCAAAGCAGAATTTGCAATACTGCTAAGGCCTCTTTAAGCAAGAATGGGTAATTAAGAAAAAATACAACATAAACCCTAGATTACAAATATTTTTTTGGTATATGAGATATACCATACCTGAGATGTTGCCAACGTTTTAAAAATAATTTTTAAATTCCATCCATTCCGTATCTGCCCCAAATTTTGTATAAACATGATTTGACACAATGGAAGAAAGTTTTCGGTGTCCCCGACCTCAGACACCCCAGTTGTCAGTGTTCCCAGTCTCTTTTAACATTCAACTTAATGAAATGACTTATTAATACAAGTCTACACGTGTGCATTGATTTACATCAAATTTCAGATGCATGTTTATTAGGTACTGAGACAGGTCATACAGTCACTCCAGGCACCTTAGTTCGTCAGGGTTATTAAACGATTTAAAAAATCATATTAGCTACCGTTGGATGTATTCGCATTGATTTACACAAAATTTCACATGTGCATTAGGTACTGGGACAGTTCGTGTGGCTACTTCCGGCGCCGCAGTTACCAGGTGTATGCATAAGTAGTTTCCGGTTTACCTAAGAGATGGCGCCAGCGAAAAGGACGCAGCGTATTCATTTGACACATACGTCATTTTGTTCGTCTGACATTAAACTACAGACACGTACAAATTGAGTCCGCCAAACACTAGCTTCTTTGTTTTATCGTTCAGTGATCATGTCGAAGTTTGTGCCTGAAAAAGAACTTTTGCGGCACGCATTTCTTTTCTTATTTAATCAAAAGAAAAAGGCTGTTGAAAGTCATCGTGTGCTGGTAGAAACATATGGTGAACACGCTCCATCGATTAGAACATGTGAGACATGGTTTCGACAATTTAAAAGTAGTGATTTCAATGTGAAAGACAGTGCGCGCTCTGGTAGACCACAAAAGTGCGAAAACGAGCAATTGCAGGTGTTATTGGAGGATGACCCAACTCAAACTCAACAGCAATTGGCAAAAGCATTAAATGTGTCACAAGAAACAATCAGCAGTCGTTTACGAGCAATGGGGAAGATCAATCAATAAACTGGATAAATGGGTCCCACACGATTTGAATGAACGTCAAATGGAAATTCGCAAAGTCACTTGTGAAATGCTGCTTCAACGCCACGAAAGAGAATCCTTTTTGTATCGAATTGTGACGGGTGACGAAAAATGGATTTATTTTGAAAACCCGAAGCGGAAAAAATCGTAGCTTTCACCTGGCGAAGCCGGTCCTTCAACACCAAGGCCAAATCGCTTCGGCAAGAAGACCATGCTTTGTGTCTGGTGGGAGCAGAGCGGTATTGTGTATTATGAACTCTTGAAGCCCGGCGAAACCGTTAATGCACAACGCTATCGCCAACAAATGATTAATTTAAATCACGCATTGATCGAAAGACGACCGGAATGGGCCCGAAGACATGGCAAAGTGATTGTGTTACACGACAATGCGCCGTCTCACTCAGCAAAATTAGTGAAAGACACCTTGAAATCGCTTGGATGGGACATCCTTCCGCACCCGCCGTACTCCCCAGACCTGGCGCCATCTGACTATCACCTCTTCACATCAATGGGGCACGCGCTCGCAGAGCAGCACTTCAGCAATTTCGAAGACGTTGGAAAATGGCTCGACGAATGGTTTGCCGCAAGAGAGAAGCAGTTTTTCTGGCATGGTATGCATCAATTACCTGAAAGATGGGCGAAATGTGTAGAAGCCGATGGCCAATATTTTGAATAAAATAAAATAATTTTTCCTTGAAAATTACGTGTTTTCTTTACCACAAAAACCGGCAAAAACTTATGCGTACACCTGGTATCTGTGTTACTAACCAATTTCAGAAAAATAACTGTTTTAATTTCTTCCGTATCGTTGAACGTGTTAGGACCAAACTTTGTATTTACATACTGGGACGCGTCATAGAAGTATTTCAGGTTCCACAATTGACAGTGTTGCCAATCAATTTTAAAAATTAAATATTTACTACTTCCACTCAATTCGACGTATACATATTCGACACAATCGAAACCTACAGTGGCTGTTCCCTATACCCAAGCACCCAGTTGTCGGCGTTGCCACCCTACTTTAAAATTCAATTTTTCACATGCTTCCATACAGTTAGGTGCCGATAGCTATTCCTATACTTTCAAAAAAGTTCGGGGGGAAACGCGAGATGTGGCTACGTTATGATATGTTTCTAAATATTACTTTTCAGAACCCTATTGCAACAAACTTTTTTTTTGGCTTGTTTACAAGAGTATTCATTATGCATTTATGCAACTCTTTTGAAATATGCATATAACATAAAATATGTTTTGTTACACTCTCTCTGTCTGAATATATTTTCACAGTATGGTTCTAGGCTTGAAGTCCGGAGTATGAGGGAGCAAATGCCCTGTGCTTTTATAGTGAAACACAATGTACTAGTAAACGCAAGCATATATCTCTGCCCTTGAATAGAAGCAGGTTATTTCTTAGGATTTTGAGCAAAAGATAATTGTTTTTTGCGGACGGTAATTCTGATCAACAATAGATATCTTCCTTGAATAATGCCGTAATTAGAAATTAACGAATTGTATATACGGGATGAGAGCATATTTCGTTAAGAATTCATAGTTTTTCAATTTACAGTAAAGATGTCTTCGAAGTTGTATTTATCTCTAGGAACTTAAATTCCTATAATTCAAAATATTCTTCAGTTCCCTGGAGGTTTATTAGTATTTTATTACAAACTATACCAAATAACTTCAGTCCATATGTTCTTAGTTCCCTTATGTTTGTCAGGGTGAAGATATAGAAGGTATATCAATGTGGCAATGAATGCCTAAATAATCCCATCATTTGCCTCGTAAGGCTTCAGGAAAGCAAAGCAATTGTAAATTGGGATGAATGTGTGAAAGCTTATCTCCAATCCTGCTATTTCATTGATTATCTGCAGCATAAAGCATTAAATATATGCTTCGTAAAAAAAAAAGCACTAAAAAAATCATGAATATGAACTGCAAAAACTTTCAAGAACTTCACAGAAAATAAAACTTTTTATAACAACACTACGTACTCTGCTTCTCTGCTGTTCGTTTATATACTCATTATCAGTGGGTTGCACAGGAAGGAAAAGGGATTTAATCTGGACACTTTATTATAGTTAATTCTTCCGAAATTATCCGTAAAAGCCAACTGTAGATTGTGTAAAAAGGAAATGGCAGGCCTTGTTGCCCGAACGAGAGAACATTTCAAGAAATGTAATTCAAATCCCGGCCAGGACACTGGAGAATTTTCCTTCATTGTTCCCATGGCTGGCGCTCTGAGATACTCAGCCTCCTATCAAATTGAGTATCACAGTGTCCTTGGTATTCCTGGGCTCTTTGGGATGTAAATGCAGCCGAGTTTGGAACTGACCACCCCACCTCACTTCGTACCGTTGGTCGCGAATATGTGGATCGCTATCTTCACACACATCCATGACCCTTTCACGGCGCGTGCGCATTGCACAGGGTATACCTTTACCTTTTTCCTTTTATATAATAAATAGCTTTGTCATTGAATTTTAATAAATAGCAAATTTCATCAATGAGTAAAATAGAATGTACAATTTCTAGTTAATGCTTATGAATAGATCGGAAGCGCGATTGAAACGTTATAGAAGCTACTGCAGATGGAGTACCTATCATAACCCTTACCATTTTTTTTTATTTTTAAGAAAATGTTGAATGTTTTAAACACGTTTGAAACATGTTTTTTATTTATTATTTTAAAAAAATATATTTATTTCGAACCCTGCGTAAAGGGAAGGGAAACATTAAAAGTTTATTTTCTTATAATTTACTATTTGTTTTTAAACATTCCAGACTGCATTTCCAGCTGAAGAATTAACCGCAGGCTTACGTGGCATATCAACACTTGATGATGCACAGTGGTACAGGTGTGAAATCGTGGATTGCGCAGGAACAACAGGAGTTTATGTTAACTTCATTGATTACGGGGATGGAGATGAAGTACAGCTTGATAAGGTATGTGATTCATCTACTTTGTGCACTCTGTATCATACATTTTCAATCAGGAGTTGAAACATTTGGCTTTTTTATAAATCCTATTTATAGCCCACACAAGCAGTTACGATTAATCCGTGACGTGTCTGAGGAACAGATGTGGCAGGCTTAGTCTAAACGGTGCCTATCTAGTCCACAAATTTAAGTTAAATAGAAACTAAATGCTATACCATAGACTAAATAAGTGCTAGACTCCCGCAGTACATATTTCCGTGACTGTACGTGTAGTTTATGGCATTTCCAAAAGGAGTTCGCCACCACCTTCGCTCATCTGAGCTCATTCACAATGCCTAGAAAATGCATGTAACCAACCGTAAAATCGTTATAATACATTAACGTAGCAAGAGAACATTTACTAAAATGGCTACCGTTGTCATGGTAATGCAAGTAGCGCACAGCGCTTTTAAACACATGGCGTTACAGACAGCTGAAGCTGCAAGCTCTGATTGGCTGACATAATCACGACAGTTATTTGGAAGTCTGATTGGCTACAAATATGTTGTTGGTACTACTTTTAGACGTAATTAGTTTGGACAAAATTGAGTTAATCATAACAGTAAGGATTATCATAAAGACTGTGTATAGACTCAGTATTAATTCGATTCACAAAAAAGAAAAGATTTGTAAAATAAAATAACCAGATGTCCTTTATCTTACTAATATCAACCAAACTAGCAAAACTCATTTCCATAACTTTCTACAAGAAAATTTTAAAAAACGCAACTAAGTTATTTTCTACATGAAATGTTTTGAAATTTTGCTTCTTTAGTTCAGGAAACAGTGGAATACATAAGTCGAACCACAGGTAACATACCTCAATGGCATTTACTTGGTTGAGAACTGACGTACGGTAGCAAAATACGTTAATACGGTAGAATTCAACATCAGAAAGCCTGTAGTGCGGGCAGCTATCATTAGATGCAACAAGGGAAACTAAATAATGTCTTGTATGCAAGTCGAAAGTATAAATAGATTAAGCAAGCGAAAGAATTTTCGGTAACTGTTAAGCAGATCACTCAACGGAGTAACACAGTATCTTTTAGAGCTGTATCACAAGGTAAAGATTTTTTCTGTAAGTCTGTTGTTCATGATACGTAATCTACCGTGTAATTAACGCGGTATACTTAATATATTTTATTTTACAATAACTTATTATTTAGGTTAAAAAAATATTTCGGATATGGGGCAGTTTATTGCAACCAAATTTTGCCGATTTACGCTTTATACCACTCATTCTGTTGCAAACAATTCACACAGGCAATTCTAAAAGCATCCAGCGACAACCAGCAACCCGAAAAAGTGTTACGAAAATTTCTGTCATTATTATCTCGTTAAATGCGCACTGGGGTTGGCCAACACATAAACATGGCTGTATGAGGAGGAATACTAATAGCATCACTTCGTATTATGAAGTTTTAGGTTAGGTAAGGTTAGTTTAAAAAAAAAAAAATGTTTTCTTCCATCACGCAACATGAATTAACATATTAAACATTGCACCAGACATCGTCTTGCTATGTGAGCAATAGTAAATTGTGCATATGAGTCTTAGAGAGGTCGCACAGCGATAACGAGAGCATTTCTCACATACAGCTGTAGTTTTCCTTCTAACTCCTAGTGACGTGAAATAAGTTTCGGCTCCACGTGCCTCAAGCTTTGCGCCCACAAGCTAAATAATCAGTTTTAAGGTTCCTTTTCCCTTGGAAATAGTGTGAATCTCTGAAGCTAGATGGCATTGCAATTTCACATATCTACTATGTACAAATTTCAAACATCAATGGAAGCCGTAGTTTTCATCAAAGAACTACGAAACTTAGAATCACTCCACCTATAGGTAGGGCAATATACGGGCGGTTTATTTATTTTCTCAATTGTACATTGTTGCGAGGCCTCCATTGTGTTGGCAAAAAGACAAATTTCGAACATCAACGGAAAGCTTAATTTTGAACGTAGAACTACAAAATTTTCAGCAATTGAGAACTCAACCATTACCTGGGGAAAGGTACGGGCGAAATTTTCATATTCCAAAAAAAATGCATTGTTGAGAACCCTCTATTGTTAGCTACAGATACAAAATTAAGACATCAGTGAATAGCGTAAATTTGAACGCAGAACAACAAAAAATTTTTAACTTACTAACACTCTGTTAAATAACTAAGTACAGACGAGATGTTGATACTTCCAAATATGCATTGTTGAGAGAGTTCCATTGTTGTAAAAAGATATATATACTATATATAAATTTCAAATATCAATGGAAGCCGTAGTTTTCATTAAAGTCCACTAATAGCTAGGCAAACATACTGAAGATTTTTTATATTCTCAACTGTACATCATTGCGAGGCCTCCATTGTTGGCAAAAAGATAAATTTCGATCATCAATGGAAAGCGTAATTATAACGTAGGATTACAAAGTTTACAGCAGTTGGGAATTCCACCAAAACGTGGGGAAAGATACGGGCGAAGTTTTCGTTCTCCCAAAAATGTATTGCTGAGAGACCTCCATTGTTAGCCAAAGGTACAGGATGAAGACATCAGTGGAAAGCGTAATTTCGCACATAGAACTACGAAAATCCAAACTTAGTAAAACTCTGCCAAGAACTAAGAAAGCTACAGACGAAATTTTCATACTCCCAAAATATACATTGTTGGAAAAAGTAACATCAATGGAAATAATAATTTTGAATGTAGACTTGCGAAACTTCGCATGAAGTAATATACAACCAATACCTAGGGAAAGGTACAGACATAATTTTACACCCCCCAAAATGCATTGTTGAAGGCCTCCTCCATTGTTGAAAAGTTCAGACATGAATTGAAAGTGTAATTTTGAATGTAGAGTTACGATTACGAAACTTGGCATGAATTAATACTCATCCAATACTTTAGAAAATGTAGAGATATAATTTTTATACTCCATTGTTGGTAAAATGTTCCGTATAAACATCGATAGAAAGCGTAATTCTGAAGATAGAACTACGAAACTTTGAAGTAACGTTCACCAATACCTCGGAAAGGTACAGACGAAATGTTTATACTCTGCAAAATGCATTGTTGAGACGTCCATTGTTAGCAAGACATACAGAATTAATACATCAGTGGAAAATGGAATTAAAACGCAGAACAACGAAACTTCGAATCAATGAATACTTCACCAAGACCTAGTGGAAAGTACAAACAAAATTTTCATACTCTCAAATATACATTGTTTGAGAGACGTCCATTGTTGTTAAGGGATACGGAATTCAAGCGTCAGAGCAAATCGTAATTTTGAACAGAGAACTACCAAACTTCGAATGAACAGTTTACCAAATACCTTGAAAAAACATGTACAGACAAAATTTTCATATTCCTAAACATGCATTGTTGAGAGGCCTCAATTTTGATAAAAGATAGAATCAAACACCAATTAAAAATGTAGTTTCGTTTGAGTGAACGAACACTTCGCCACTCTCTAGGGAAAAGTACTGATTGAATAAATGATAAAATGAATTTCTTGGGCGGTAACAGCACTATGGCTTACGCCCTTCCCGAAGTACAGATGCAAGTTTCTTACTTTGAAATAGACCTTCATTGTTAGCCAAATATATGTAGAATTCAAACATCAGAGAAAAGTGTAATTTTGAACAGAGAACTACGAAACTTCAAATGAAAGAACTATTCACTAATACCTAGGGCAGTGTAGAGAAGAAATTGTTATACTCTTATATATGCATTGCTGAGGAACTTTCATTATTGTTAGAAGATATAGAATTCAAATACCAGAGGTAAGCGTAATTTTGAACACAGAAGCTCAAAGGAAACATAATCTCAATCGAGTATTGTTCGAGCATTCCTCCATGTGTGCCTAATAATTTAACATGAACCAGTTTTGAACTTTGAACTAATGGACAGTGTGCTTGAGTCATGGCTTGTCTCATTGCTTTGTTCATTAATCCAAGGTAATAATCTATTCTTGTGATTAATCTGTGACATCAGATATCGTCACATTGATGTGGTAACAGCTGATAATATCCCCGGGGTGGATGGGTTTTCTCATGACAGAAGGAGGCCAAAAGAACTGGGTTTCTCTTCATAGAGGCTTTCCATTTATAGCTACTCTATTAGAAAACCACGAGCGTGCAGCCGTTTTCAACAGCAGGTAAAGCGACAAGGGAGAGGAGATAAACAGAAACATCGTCGGGGACAGGGTGACTGTCCTTTTCATTTTTTTCATAGAATAGAATAGAATCGTCTTTATTATAGTGGGCGTGTTTCGGCCTCGAGGGCCGCTCTTACAACCAACCAATGCCAATACATAAAATATATACATAGTGATACACAAATCAAAACATTACATAGAAGTATTTAGTAGCTAAATAGCTATACTTATGTATATATATAAAAAGAAAATTTATCTAGAAATGAAGTAGTTATTATGAATTAATACTTGAACAATGCAACTTATATGTAAAAGCATAATACACAATGAGTACCAAATATATATACATACATACATACATACATACATATATATATATATATATATATATATATATATATAAAAGCTATGAATGGCTATAAATAATATAATGAAGGAAATAAATATAAAAAAAAAACACGTATTATAATGCGCTTAAAAACAGTAGTTAACATGACGAAGTGGTACACTTAAATAAAAAGGAATATACAAAGAAGAGAATAGCAAAATTGAAAGTTAATAATGGAAAGTTTAATTGTTTTCTACCTTTGCGTAATGCGTCAACTTGTATTGAATTAGCTCAGCAGCTGTGCAATAGATCATTCTTTGGACAGAAGATGCGATTCTAAATTCTTTTTGAAAGTTTGAAACGTTTGGTTTGCTGTCAGTGACCTTGGTAGTTTATTCCATTCTTTTATGGTTGCTATGAGAAAATATTTACTATACAATGTAGTTTTGTGAATCGGGACAGTGAGGTGTGTTTTGTCTTAAATTAGTTTGCTTCTTTGATTTTATGTATGGTCGAATTTTGTCGTATATATATATGTTGGTGCTTTTTGTATGAGGATTTTTTGAAAGAATGCTAAGCCAAGATATTTTCTTCTATTTTCTACATTTCACCACCTAAGTCGCTTGAGATAAGGGGATGTGTGTTTTCTTCTCTTCACATTGAAAATAAATCTGACGCTACTGTTCTGAATTTTCTGTAGCATATAATTTAAAATATTGCTTAAGTTATTGTAGACCAAGCAGCCATAGTCTATATTAGGCATAATAATCGTTTTGACTAAATGAGCCTTCGTTTCTGAATTTAAAATATGTTTGAGAGGATGTAGGCATTTCAATTTGGAAATTGAATTTTTTACTGTATGTTTAACATGCGCATTCCAATTTAAGTTTGAATAAAAGATTACACCTAGATTTTTTGTTGTACTGGTTTGCTGAATTGGTATATTGTTGATCGTGGGGAAGTCTAGGTTCAGTTCTTCAATTTTCTTTACGTTGGCTGGGGTGCCAGTTAACAGCATAAATGATTTGGAGGCATTTAAAGTTAAACCATTATTTTCTGACCAAGAAGCTATGGAATCCAAATCTCTCGGTAGCACTTGTAATTGTGATTTGCACTCTTTAATCGTACTTTGTATATATATCTGGGTATCATCAGCGTACTGATGATATTGGCATTGGGCTAATGCCTCATTGAAATCTTAAACATATATTGTGTACAAAATTGGGCCTAAAATACTACATTGTGGAACTCCTTGACTAATTTGAAGCCACTGCGATATTATTGGAGAATCATTAGCATTAATTTTCACACATTGTTGTCTATTCTGCAAATATGACTGGAACCAGTTAAAGGCATTTCCACCTATACCGTAGTATTTTAATTTTTCTAAGAGAAGAGTATGATTGATGGAATCAAATGGTTTACTATAATCGAGAAGCACCAAAAATGTTACTTTCCCCTGATCTATTGCCTTGGTTAGGTCATCTACAACATTTACAAGTGCCGTTGTTGTACTGTGCTGTTTCCTAAAACCTGACTGGTGAGGAGAAACGTGGCCCGAGAGAGTTAAATAATGCACAAGTTGGTCTTTGACTATTCGCTCAATTACTTTGGACATGATCGGGAGAACACTTATAGGTTTGAGGTTTTGTACGCTTATAGAGTTAGAAGTTTTCGGGACTGGGGTAACCACAGCCTTTTTCCAGTCTGTTGGGAAAGTACCTTGTGAAAGCGAACAATTAATTATATGAGTCAGACAGTGCGGTATACAGTTTCAACATCTTTAAATCAATTCCGTCATGACCCCTTGCATTTGATTTTATTTGGTTAATTACTTTTAATACCTCAAGTTCATTAAAATTTTTAAAGGTGAAGTGTTCTACTATTTTTTTCTTTCGATATGAGTTGATTAATTGCTGTATTTTACTTACATTGGTTAGCTGAATTTACAAAATATTGATTAATAGAATCCGCGTTTAGAAGGCATGATGGTAAACTGATTTTACGTTTGTTAGATATAAGCCCCTCCCTTTCCAATGTCTTCCATAATACTCTAGAATTCTTAATATTTATGTTTATATTATGATTATAGTAATGGAATTTGGCGTTACGAATAACCTTTTTTGATCTGTTTTTAAAATATTTGTATGACAGCAATGCGTCTTTACCACCCGTGTAAATATATCTACGATGATAATAGTTTCGTAGAGTCCAAAATGCTCTTACCTCTTCAGTGATCCATGGGGCAGGAGGTTTTGTTACCCTAATTTTTCTGATTGGGAAGTGTTTATTTGCTAACATTAAAATGTTATTTAGTTTGAATAAGGCTGCATTTACGTCATTGTTCATAATTGTTTGGTTCCATGAAATATTTTCCGCATCTTTGTGAAATTCATCTTCTACAAAATTCTTGAAATTCCTAATCTCTAAAATTTTGTAGTATTTTTTCTTTACTTTTATTCCGAGTATGGCATAAACTAGATTGTGGTCAGACATTCCAGGCATAGAACTTTGATTTTCATGTATTACTTTGAGGTGCTCCGAACAAATTATAACGTCTATTAAAGTTTTGGATGTTGGTGTAATCCTGGTTGGCTTAGTAACAATTTGTTTACCGTGTGCTTCGTAAATGATGTCAAGGAGAAATTTCGCGTTCGATTCTGACGGTTTGAGGAGATTAACGTTAAGGTCACCCATGCACATATAGTAATCGCAGTTTAAATATAAATATTGCATAACGTCTCCTAAATAATTAAGCTGTGTATAGCTAATATTAGGTGGTTTGTATGCACTTATTACCCCTAATTTAATTTGGTGTATTGAAATTTCTATAATTAGCAGTTCAACGTTATTTTCATTATCACTTGGGAACTCAATGGTTTTCCAGAGAAAGGGAAAACCATAAAATTCTTCTGGCAGAAACCCTCGAAATCTTTTTTCCTTTTCTTGAAATACTAGAATACAACCGGCCTACTTCAACATATTTGGACTTCTACACATACTGGCAACGCTGTTGTGATGTTTCCCAGGATTTTCCTCAGCTTCACCAGGCGAATACCAGCCCTGCCCCATACCTTCCCTCATCTTCTGTTTACCCTAATCCGGCCTGAGCCAAAGATGCCAAAGGCCATAAATAAATTCTAATTGAAAGTTGAAAGTTTGAACACAATAATTTCGGGATTTCGTTGAATTGTTTTGCACTTACTGCAGTAATTCCGTCAGCCCCCTCCCCCTGTAGGGGGTTTCACCTCCCATTTCCTCGAAGACACCCCCAACGTTGTAATTTTTACTGTCACAAAGCGATAGATACCGTGCAAAACTCCACTTATACCCTCCCAATTTCGACTTTACACCCCTTCAAAAAAAATTAGCGCAATCCCTGTCTAAATAACTTGAAATCGGTATAGGGGAGGGGAAAAGGATTTGGGAAAGAAGTTGCCCCTAGTTTAGTTTGAAGGCATTATGCTGACTAGCTTAATATAGCTTAGAAAAATCCTGCGAAAGTTTCTGGATTCAAATCCAGAACTTCCCAAACACGGAGTTTACCAATTGAACTCTGATCATTAGATCTTTGCAAATAACAAAAGTGAGAGTGAATTGGGGGTAAGCTTTTTAATATTTGGATTTGAGCGTTAGTTCAGCTCAGTTTTTGCGAATTGAGTTTGAGTTGAGCTCTACTCATTTCAAAGCTGAGTTTACTCAGCACTGCTCAGTTGCTATAGCGTTGGCTTAGCAATCAGAAGTTTGTAGGAACGATACAATTAGCCATCCATCCTGACTTAGGTATTCCATTGTTTTACCGCAGTTATACCAGACAAAGCCGCGATTTTACCTACTAAGTAAGTAAGTATTGGCCGATTACCTTCCAACATCCTTTCCTTTACCATATCCCGGCATTGAGATACGTTGTCGATCTACCAAAATGTATTCTTTTTCAATGGGACAGCATTTTTTCCCGGATGGATATACCATAAAAATCGATTGACAGAACTGGCAAGTTTACCCGTTTCTTATAACTATAATTAGAGTTGACAGACAATCCGGTTTTCAATTAAAGAATTAACTGCCCCGAAGAATGCTTCCGGACGCCTGTTTGTCCAGTTTTTCGTTCTTGTGACTGTGAATTCATCCTTAGTGTTCGTGAGCCTTACGGTAACGTGGAAAGGGTTTTTTCCATCATGAATATGCAATGGACAGAGGAAGAAAATAGACTGTATGTGTCAACAATTGAAGGTATAAATAAACGTGCATCAAATAACCTTCTTGTACTCACCCTCACAATTGCATTGTATCTTTGCCTTCACTCATCCTCAGGATTTTGCTTAGCCCTCACCCTCACGTCTTCGATTAGCCCTTAATCTCACGTAGCAATTTTACCCTCATCCTCACTTACAAGCCATTACATAATAAATTCGGAGGAGCGGAGTTCCGCTCGAATTGAGCGGAATATTAAATATTACGAGAGAGGTAACAGAGAGGGGTTATAAATGAAACAAGTGAGGCGGAGCCCAGTCGGGGGACTGTGCGTATAAGCTACCGCCACGCTTCAGCAGCGAGCATCCTATTTATATAATTATTGTTGAATTCCAAAAATTGTGTCGAAATCCTTCCAACGACACCTCAACCACATTCCTAGCCCTACTAGTTCCAAAGTTGTAAAATTCCCTCGCCCAAACTTGAGAACCGCCACTGCTATCTGGATAAATGATTCGGGTTTGACCTAGTCTTGCCGAAACTTTTCCAACGACACATCAACCACCTTCCTAGCCCAGTAGTTCCAAATTAAAATTCCTCCTTCGAAACTCGGTAACCGTTCCTGTAATTTGGATGAATGATACTGGTTTGAACCAGAGCTGAAGGTCACTTTCGGTCAGCAAAATTCGATATATCCCTAAATAACAATGTCTTTCTATATATGGTTACTTCCATTTCAATTCATCCAGGTTGGTTTATATCATGGTTGTGGATGTTCGTTTTGTCTTTTTTTTCCAAAAAGTATAATGCAAAATAAAGAGAGCCGTATTTTATTGTTTTTCGGCAAAATATTCTGTGAAGTGTTACAGGCTCTCAAAATAGTTGCCAAGATAATCTACTGGCATCAGATATGAAAATGATAAAAAAAAATATTTGTTTCATGTTATATTATGTCGTGCGTAAAAATTATTAATGCTGAGCGGATACTTTCTAGAGAAATTAATTGCAATGTTGCCAAATTTAATGCGAAATTTTCGATTTTTTTATAATTTTTTAACTCTTGTCCTATTAGTCATATTGGGATGCGTTTTTTTTTTTTCATATGATTCATATTAAAGAGATTTATAAAGATCATATTTTAGTTTTCACGTAAAGTGAGTAGTTTTGGACCCTGTGGGGCTATGAATTGTTAAAAAAAAATGCCGAAGAGCCGTTTTTGGTCGCCATTTTCTTGATAACCTCACTTTTTAAAATTCTGAATTTTTTTATTGTTGAGTAGAAGCAGAAAGAAGCACTCAGAAACAACAACTTGAATGTCCCTTTTCCCGTTTCTTCGTCCCGGTCCTAGATATTGTTTCCTCCCTTAAAAAATGCGTAATGGTCTTTTATTTATTGTGTATATATGCAATTGGTTTTGTTATTTATGATTAATTTTTTTATGGATAGTTAGCATGTAAATGTTTTAGTGATTTTTTCATGAATTGAAAAGTTAAATACATTCTGTATACAGGGAGGTTCTCAATCTCCGTACCAAAGCTTTAATTTGGCTCCTATTGCATATAGAGCTTTGAAACAAAAAATATACATACCAAATTTCATGTGGGGACTTGTAGATAAAACACTTTTAGGTAGATTTCGAAGAAAAATATACCTATTGAGATCGATACGATATGAAAGTATATATTTATATATTAACACGCTAGCGGCCATAATTTTGAAGATATTTGAACCAAATTTTTATATGTTGTTTCTAGGCTTAATAGCTCGGTTAAGTTCGTTAATGAGCAAAATCGGTCGCCATCTTGAATCCAAAATGGCCGCCGAACCCATTGTTGTATAGAATACACAGCCTAAACCGCTGGGGCTATTGAAATCAAATTTGACATAAATAGTCCAGGAGCATATGTCAATATTTCCTAGTCCGTGGGATTTTGAGTGAAGGGATGTTGCGGGTAGGTGGAATACCTTCATTAGAAGGTACCTAATCATGTGGTACCAGGTGGCAAGCCGAAAACCGTGGCAGGGGACCGGGAGGGGGGAAACAAAATGGCCGCCGGTAAAGTTCGTCTCTCTGCTTTTAAAGTGTTATAACTTCTAAAAATTTTAAATTAAAACGTTCATGGTTGTGCGAATATTTTAATAACACATTAGAAATTCCATTTTAGGACAATTTGTTGCCATAGCGACGCCATATTTTAAATATGGCGTCCTTAAATCCCAAAATTAATTATTATCAATCTCTTTTCTTTATATTCGAAACGAAATAACTCGTAAACTGCCAAAGTTATGCGAAATAACCCTGAAATAAACGTTGTAGGCCATTACAAGGGCTTTTTAACGAGGTATGTTTCACTTCTGTATCTTTAAAACTAACGGAGCTAGACTAATTTATGTAATGGTAAGTGTATGGCTTATGGCTTTTAATGCAGTACCAGAAAGATTGGTCTGACACCTACATTTGTAAGTTCGTGAGTTTTGTGTGAAGACCGTCGCGGGTAGGGGGAATACCTTCATTAGAAGGTACCTAATCATGTGGTACCAGCTGGCAGGCCGAAAACTGTGGCAGGGGACCGGGAGGGGGGGGGACAAAATGGCCGCCGGTGAAATTTGTCTCTCTGCCTTTAAAGTGCTATAACTTCTACAAATTTTAAATTAAGACGTTCGTGGTTGTACGAATATTTTAATAATACATTAGAAATTCCATTTTAGGATAATTTATTGCCATAGTTACGTCATATTTTCAATATGGCGTCCTTAAATCCAAAAATTAATTATTCTCGATCCCCTTCTTTTTATATGATATATTCAAAGAGAAATAACTTTTAAATCGCTACATGTAGGCGAAAGTACTCTGAAGTAAACGTTCTTGGACAATTCAAGACCTTTAAAATGAGAATGGTAGATGTAGTACTTTTTGGTTTTTAATACAGGGGCAGAAAGATTGGTGAAAGACGCTGTGAAAGGTGGAAATTCAATATCACAAGCTTAAGGTTACTGATTTTTTAAAGGACTCAGAGCGTTCCTTTTAGGTTTGGGCGTGTAAAATATAAATCAGAATTGGGCTATCATCATCGTCATCTTTGCTTTATTTGTTTTTAAACTATGCGTTTCTTGAGGGGACTGAAAAGAGGGGTGTAACGAAAGCACAACACAAACATAAACTGCACAAAAAACACAACATAAACAAGTAACTTTGGCTTTACATTTACCTAATCTATCCTATATGATGCTCTGTGATACAATTAGTTTAGAAATATACCCTCGAGTTACACATTTTTGGATTTAAAAGAGAAACCAC
>JAGDQP010021928.1:0-31111 GCA_022664845.1 Lepisma saccharinum | reverse complement strand
GCCGATAAATAATTGCAGCAGTTTAGATGTCCTGCCTTATATGCCATATTCAGTTTAGATTAACTCCTAATCCGGAGATTTCAGAACGTCATGAATAGGAAGAACATTAATTCCATGGATGTCTGTTGAAATCATCTGAAATAGTTTATCTTCTAGAAAGATACCAAGTTCTGAATTGATGAAATAAGGCATCCGGTTAGATCAAAAAAAATCAAACCTACGATGTTGGATAAATACAGGCATATTAGTACTGTCATTTAACTCAACCAAACCTAGCTACTAAATATGAACGTAGGTTACACAAGTGTTGTAAATAAAAAAAACGTTCGTTTTTTCTCTAAAACTTAAACTTTCAAAAGCTTTCGTGTTTTTAAATTTCGAATTTTTCAATACAGGAATGTGAAATACTGCTGACGTCTCTTTGAGTAAGAATTACCTTTATATAGGTATTTAATCATGGCTGACATAAACTTTCACAGCAGACCAGTCCAACAGAAAACCAGATTCAACAACTTTATAACTACAAACACTAATGGCGAAATACATAAGCTACCTCGCCACACAAGACCCATCAGCAACACCACACCGGATATAGTAATCACATCATCCAACCTCTCAAATCGCTGTCTGGTAGAAGTCTTAGACACTATTGGAAGCGACCACGACCCAATAAAACTCACACTACGCTGCCAAAATCAAGACAACAGGAACCAAGCACCATACAGACGCACTGTACCTCGATATGATAAGGCTAATTGGACTGCGTACCGCACAGCAGTAGAACTAGAAACAGGGAACCTAAATGCACCTGAAACAGAAGCCGACCTTTATAAGATAGTGGATCAAATGACAACTGCCCTCCAAGATGCAGGTAAAGCACACATCCCGACACAGACAACCGCAATATCAAAACCAAAACTACCACCACAGTACCCACCAATGTTAAAACGATCAAGAGAACTATACAAAGAATACATACGTACTGGAAACTTAGAAGCCCTACGACACCATAGACAGATATAATGGATGACCACAAACTACCTCAAAGCGTACAAACAAAGAAGCTGGATTAAAGCATGCAACTCATTAGGAGAAACGAGTCACCCGACAAAGTACTGGAAAAGATTTAAGATGATAACAGGACAATGTACCTCCACACCATACGCATTATTTCAGAATAACACACCGTTAGCAACAGACCAAGAAAAAGCCGATGCATTTGCCGAATATCTACAAGATGTCTTCACACTACCTCCACAGCAAAGTCCATACCACCATCCAGTAGACAGGCTAAATCCAGAGTCACCAGCATTTCAACCCAATATCAGCCACACTATGCCAGAAACAAACCCTCTCACAGAAGCCATCACGGTAGAAGACATCCACCGATCTTCGGCAAACGAAAGAAACTCCGCACCAGGCATTGACAAAATAAGCTACCGCCACATCAAAGAAGCTCCCGCATCATTCATGCAACTACTGGCAATAATATATACATTCATTCTAGGCACCGGCTTCATACCACAGGACTGGAAAATATCAAAAACATTAATGTTCCCAAAACCGAACAAAGCAACAAATTCCGTTTCCTCATACCGACCAATACAGTTAACAACAACTTTCAGCAAAATCCTGGAACGAATATTGGTCTATAGATTACACCACCACATCACAGAGCACAGCCTACTACCGATACGCCAAGCTGACCAAGACTACTTCCGACCAAATTTCAGCATAAACGACCAACTACTAAGGCTCACAAACCTAATAGTCCAAAATTACAACTCACTAAATCCATCATGCCTAGTCTTATTTGACCTGGAGAAGGCATTCGACAAGGTGTGGCACCAAGGACTGATCTATAAACTTATTAAACTTAAACTTCCTGGGGCATATATTCGATTCACGTACCAGTTCCTCTCCAACCGTATATCATATGTTAATATAAACAAAACCAGTTCCCATCCATACTTCATCTACAGTGGTGTCCAGCAGGGTTCAGTACTTTCACCCCTACTATACCTACTATATGTTGCAGACTTACCAAGCCTACCGAACAATGCTCATCTGTTTCAATACGCCGACGATACTGCTTTCCTAGCTACTGCCAAAACTGTGCACAGTATAAACAACATCCTAAACGCCGCTATCTAGGGCTTCGTTAGTTGGTGCAACAAATGGCGACTCAAAATAAATTCAAACAAAACCCAAGCAATAGTCTTCATACCGCATAACAGACGATCCAAAGTTCATAGAAATCCAAATAAACTAGCCATTACAGTCGACCATACAACAATAAAACCAGCAAAACAGGTCACATACCTTGGCGTAATTTTCGACCACAAACTAACATGGAAACCATACCTAAACAAAGTCACAGAAAAAGCATATACCAGGCTGAAGTTACTCAGAAGACTAACGGGCACAACATGGGGACTGCGTCCAGAAACAATAATCACCACTTACAGTCTTCTTATGACCAGTCTTAACGTACGGTTTTACAGCATGGATCACAGCAGCAGCCTCTTATTATGAAAAATTGAAAGTCTTGAAGAGACACGCCTTCCGAATTGCCTTCCGTGTCAAACTCCCTAGCCCAACCAGAGAGCTGTATGACCAAGTACTGTTCGAAAACATCCTAAGCCACATAGAAAAATCAAGATTAAAATACGTAAGTACAAGATACCAAAACGACCATCTACTACTCGTGGATACCATAGAGACTGATCTGAGCTTCAACCCACGAGAGATATTAATCCAAACACCACTTTCACTACTGAGTACCATATACCAATACTCCATAACTGACGAGCACGAGAACTTCGAAATGGCCAACGCACTATCAACACCTGACTGCCCAAAATTCATAGCACCCTCGCAGATCCAATAATCAAACAGGAAAAAAATAAAAGTAAAAAATAGCTAAAATACTTCACATCTACAACGATTCAATTTTCCTATAGGCAACGAATAATACCTCCACCCCCAAAAAAACAAAACTTGATGATGTAAGATAGTAGAGAAAACACATAGACCAGCGAATAAAAATTATAAAATATAATGTTCAAAATGAAAACTCATCCCTAAATGAGGGCGTAACCCTAAGAAGGAGCTAACCCGCGGGTTAGCAGCAGCAAAAAAAAATGGTCGCAGCGAATAACTACTACCCAAGGTATCTTGAACTTGACTACTACCTAGATCAACTGAGGTTAGTTAACCTGTTTCGAGGAACTTGTGTAGTATACGCACGAGTGAGATGTACAGGCGTACGGTCACTTTGGGACAGACGGCATTCCTCAGTGTCGGAGGGTGGAAGTTAGAACGAGTTTTTCTAGCAGCCATTGCACAGAGACTGATCATCATTGTCATTGTTTAGTGATAGGGTCATAAGTGATTGCATCTCTATATGCATATAGCAACAAGACTTATCACTATCATGACAGAACCAGAACAAAGATTGCAACATAGACTTCCACCAGTAGTAACAGGACGTCCACCGTATTCATCTTTAGAAGAAATCCGTCGTCAATATCGCACCTAGGACAAGACATCACGCTCACGATTGCGTTCGCCACCCAATAGATCAGGAAGACAAACACCGCAGTCACCACCGGCTAAGAAGTCGCATACTCTCGGTGACTCTGACTCCGATAACGCAATGTATATCAATAACAGGGACCAATTTCCAGATCTGACAGCTAAAACCACAAAACTCTACTCTTTTCTTCTCACTCAGCATGATCCGAAATTTCAAAATCCGAAACTTCTTCTACAGCAACTCATCAAATACTTCAACAGAGACTTAATTAACCGGATCATACCTACCAAAAACGGAATCATTATTCAATCTCTAGACTCCAACATATCTTCAACAATCCGTAACAAACACAGTTATGAAATCTTTGGGGAAAATGCTACCATGAGTAGCTTAGAACAAAAATCTAACAAGCAACCACCACCACACAAGCAACCAACATTATCAGTTGTCATACGCGGAGTCGATATTACATATTCAGATGAAGAAGTAAAAACTGAATTGAAAGCGGAAGGATACTCAATTGTGAAATGCCTTAGAATCAAAAACAAAACTGGGGGGTGGGCAACATACATAATTAGGGTTCTAACTAACCATCAGGAAACAATAGACGATCTCTTATCCAACGGCGCATATATATACAGAAGACGGTATCGTGTTGAACCTTCGCTCTCTCCGCCGCCAATACCTCTTCGCTGTGAACGTTGCCAACAGTATAACTCCCATCCGACTTCTAAATGCACTAATAACGCTAAATGCAGTTTTTGTTCAGGTCCACATAACGCCAAATCATGTACAAACCTACAGCAGCCTCCTAAATGCACAACATGCGGCGAAACTCATCCTACCTTTAGCTACTGAGGCAAAGCTCGTCCTGCTCCAGAACCCTCAAAACCTGAACTTATAGTACCCATCCGCACAGCAGAACCTCAACCTCAACCAACTCCACCAATCACTTCTATCTACCAACCAATCACCATAGACAAAATGCTAACTTTTATCACAGTCACTCTGCAAAACATCCACCCGTTTCAAAGTCCTTTCGTACTTCAACAAATACAGCACGCGGCCAAAACCATCTTAAACGTTAACTTCAACGCAACTTATTCAGGCCCTTATGCGCATTTTCACGCACATGCACTTGAAACCGAAGTATAAACTGTTCACACTCCTTATAATCTTGCTAGTAATTATGGATATAAAATTTCTGTTTCTAAATATCAGGTCACTACAAAAAAACAAACCATTATTTGAACAACTACTATTGCAAGAAAACATAAACGCATTCTTACTAAATGAAACAAACTTAACATCAAAAATCGTATGCAAAATATCCAGCTACACCATGTTAAGACATAGCGAACTTCCCGCACTTCGAGCCAACGGAGGTACAGCTATTGGATTTGCATCATACATAGCATACCGGCAACATCACATCCAAACACAAACATATCGGAATATCTCATAACAACACTGTATTTCAACTAAAACTATGTGACACTAGCCACCATTTACGTACGACCTGGCCATCCTCTTCCAAATGACTTTTTCACATACATATCCAATAATTTTAGGACCTACATTATTATGGCCGATATAAACATACACAGCCGCACTGACTGAAAACTAGACTAACTTTTCACACTTTATCGAATTTCAGACAACATGTATTATCCATAAACTTCCACAACCCACAAGACCTATCTCGAACACAACGCCAGACGTCGTAATTACCTCTATCAACTTGACACATCGCTGCACCATAGAAGTCCTTGATCTTCTCGGAAGTGACCATGCTCCCATTAAACTTACACTTCACTGTCAACACAGACCACTTCCAAACCCAAATTCTACTCCACGTCAAACTCTCAGATATAACAAAGCAAACTAGACTTTTACCGAGACTATATACAAGCTAATATTAATCCTGAAGCATCACCAGCTACTGAAGATGAACTCTATAGCATACTAGACAACATAAACACCACCTTCCAACAAGCCACTGAGAAATTCATACCAAAAAGTAGCATGCATCCATACAGACCTAATTTACCACCCCAATATTTAACGCTAATACGACGATCCAGACAACTATATCGAGACTACCGCAACGCAGGCAATCCAGACTCCTTAAGACTACATCGTCAATTACAACGGACAGTACACAACTACATAAAAGCATTCAAGCTTAGACAATGGGTCAAAACGTGCAAGGAACGCGCAGATACAAGCCATCCAACAAAATGCTGGAAAAGGTTTAATACACTCACAGGCAAGTACAGTAAAACGCCATATTCTTTCATCCATAATGACCACGCACACCATACTGACGAAGAGAAAGCAGATGCATTCGCTGATTACCTGCAAGACATCTTTACACCCATACAACCCATCAATCCTTTCAGAAGGCACCCTGCAGACCGCCTTAACTTAGCATCACCGTACCTCCAACCCCATACTAATCATAACCTTCCTGATCATCCTCTAACAGAACCTATCACCACAGATGATATCAGCTCCGCCATAGCACGCAAAAGAAACTCTGCACCTGGCATAGACACTATCACATACCGCCATATAATTGAAGCACCTTTCTGTTTTCTACAACTACTCGCCAGTATATATACTTTTATCCTCCGTACCGGCTATTTTCCCCTTACCTGGAAAACTTCCAAAACACTCATGTTTCCTAAACCTAAAAAACCTCCACATGCAGTTTCGTCATTTCGTCCCATCCAATTGAATCCACTCTTAGTAAAACCCTAGGAAAAATCCTTGTAAAACGCCTCCACAAACATTTAGACCGATTCAACCTCCTTCCCCTTCACCAAGCCGGCTTCCGTCCATCTTTAAGTGCCAATGATCAACTTCTACGTCTCACCAACACCTTTTCTAATCACTTCAATTCTTCACATCCTTCATGTCTTGTACTATTTGACCTCGAGAAAGCATTCGATAAGGTTTGGCACACAGCACTACTCTGGAAACTTCAACATTTTCGCCTTCCCATCACAATCATCAGATTTGTCTTTAACTTCTTAATCAAACGCATCGCTTATATCTCGATAAACTCTAGATACATCTCACATCCTATCTTTCTACATTGTGGTGTCCCTCAAGGTTCCGCACTTTCTCCACTCTTGTATTTACTATTTGTTGCAGATCTTCCTTCCTTATCTCCTAATATCCACGTTTTTGAATACGCAGACGACACCGCCTTCCTCGCCCTTAGTAAATCAATCCAACATATCAACCGAACTATGAATGAAGCTATACCTTCTCATCATGGTGCAACGAATGGGGACTCACGATTAATTCTCCTAAAACACAAGCCATAGTCTTTATCCCTCATAAACGCCGTTCTTGTATTAAACGAAATCCAACCAAACTCACTCTCACTATCAATCATACGCCCATCCCATGCTCCAAACAAGTCATTTACTTAAGACTCATACTCGATCATCAATTAACATGGCGCCCTCATCTACAAAAGGTCATTAGTAAAGCCTACAATAGACTAAATCTGCTCAAACGACTAACAGGCACCACTTGGGGTTTTAAACCACATACTGTAATTAATACATATAAAGCATTCCTCCGACCTGTCCTTACCTATGGATTCACAGCCTGGATTGCCGCCAACCAAAACTTCTACAAGAAACTTCAAATACATTCACAAACGCCTCGAAATGAACCATCTTCTCTTCTATGATATACTACATTCTCATGAAATACATCATCCACCTGAACAACATCCCCTCTCCCTGCTTTTGACTTTATACCAATATAAAATCACACCAAACCATCCAGACTTTGCGCTTGCTTCAGCACACAGCATACCAGATATGCCTCATTATCTCGCGCCTTCATACGTTACACAGTGATCATAAATGTACTAACAGGGCTTCACCAGAGTCGCCCCTGGACAAGAAGAAACTATCATTCGCCTCTAAGTGTACTGAAGTGTTGTAACGTGTAACGCACCTCATATTCATTTCTCATCCCATAATCATACATAATCCTACCTAAATAGTATGATTATGAGCAAAGCTCATAATGGCCAATGACTAATTATGATTAGAATAAATAAATAAAGTATTGCAATAAAGTTAAAGCTCTCAACCCAACAACCTTATAAATACATATCTCCAGAAACCTAAAATCCCTTCCCTAAATAGAGGGTTCAGCCCTCTGGTGGGTTCTAGCTGCGGCTAGGTAAAAAAAAATGTCACAGCGATCTGGCAAGTTGATGACAAGCCTCGTGTTTGTACCACTATTGCCAGCTATATTTTTGTTTCCTTCCTGCGTCATCATTCTTCGTCTCTTCTCGCCACATCGGAAAGAATCTTGTAGACCAGACTCATCTAGCCAAGGGGTCACATTTTTTTTGTCTGAGGTGGAAGGAGTGTTCGACACCTGGGCTGCTATCCAAACGGGTGGCCCCACCTTGTTCACATCAAGTCGACATTGCACCAAGTCGACTAACTTCATTAGACCATGACTGACAAACAAACAGGACGACATCAATTGCCACAACAAGTACCAGAACCAAAGAAATACAGCGCGATAGGGACCATTCCAAAGCAACCACGAAAAGACAGGATCAAACTTCATGGTCACCACGATCGCACTCAAGGTCTCCAAACTACAATAGATCGGGTCGAAACTCCCCACCTCTAAAGAAGACACACACATTAAGTGAAACCGAATCAGATAACGAGAGACATATGGACACAGCAAACAACGATGGGACTCAGCCACTGCAAACCGCTTCATCAGCAACAACAGTTCATTCCTTCATTCTTACAAACTACGACGCTAAATATCAGAACACCAAACTTCTTCTTCAACAAATAGCCAAGTACATGCACAGAGATATCATCACTAGAATCATTCCAACTAGGAACGGCACAATACTCCAAACTCATGACGTTAACTTTGCAACCACAATACGAAATAATTTCAGTTATGAAATATTCAGCAAGTCAGCAAACCTAACACGCTTAGAGGACAAACGAAACAAACAGCCACCACCACCCAGGAGAACATCTACACTATCAGTAGTAATCAGAGGAGTAGAACCAACAGTTACAGACGAAACCGAAATGGAGCTAAAGAACGAAGGACACTCAGTTGTGAAATGTTTGAGAATTAAAACCAGGACAGGGGAACTGACTTATATGGAACGAGTTCTAACCACTAGCCAAGAAACCATCGATGATCTACTCACTCACGGAGCATATATCTACAAAAGGCGATACAGGGTTGAACCGTTACACACACCACCTCCGCTTCCACTTAGATGTGAAAAATGCCAACAGTATAACGCACACCATACTTCAAAATGCCCTAATGACATCAAATGTGGCTACTGCTCAGAAGCACATAACACCAAGTCTTGCACAAATATGCAACAACCTCCGAAGTGTACAACCTGCGGTGACACACATCCGACATTTAACTATAAATGTAAAGCAAGACCGGCACCTGAACTCAGTAAGCTTGAGCTCATAGTACCAATACGCACCACCGAAACACCACAATCTATCAACTCTACGGTTACCTCTGTATTTCAACCAATAACGATCGATCAAGTCCTAACTTTCATCACCGTTACTCTCCAAAATATTCATCCGTTTAAACGTCCATTCATTCTACAGCAAATCCAACATGCAGCTAAAACTATCTTGCACGTCAACTTCAATGCTACTTATTCCGGTCCATATGCACACTTCCATGCTACCGCACTTGAAACTGAAGTCTAAAATCCGACCAACCTACAACCAGACTGTGCTCATGTTGATGGTTTAGTATTTCTATTCATGAACATACGCTCCTTACCGGAACAAAAAGTCCTCTTCGAACAGCTGCTAACAGAACATGTCAAACGCTTTTCTGTTAAATGAAACACACCTAAAATCACCGAATCTCTGCAAAATTCCACGATATTCAATGATAAGACATGACAGCCATATACCTGCTTTACGCGCAAATGGAGGGGCTGCAATAGGTTTTTCACCACACATTCCACACCGCCAACAAAATCCACCAATCGCTAACTTGCCTGAGCATCTAATTTCGACTCTACTATCAACATAACTACATTACATTAGCCACCATCTACGTCCGTCCCGTACAATTTCTTCGCACACATATCTAACAACTACCGTAACGACATCAATATGGCAGATATCAATATTCACAGCAGATCCTATAGAGACAAAACCGAATTTAATAACTTTATAGAATATCAAACCTAAACCAACTCGTCCTATTTCTAACACTTCACCAGACATAGTAATAACCTCGACGAACATAAGAACAAGCTGCAGCATAGATATTTTAGACCTGATTGGAAGTGATCATGCACCAATCAAACTCACTCTTCACTGTCAACGTCCACCATTTGTAACACAAAATATACCAGCACGGGAAATTTTAAGATTTGACAACGCAGATTGGGAAGGCTACAGAACCTATATAACGACTTAACTCGCCCCGTTAGACACACCAACCACAGAAGACAAATTATATGAAACCATCGATAGCATCACCACGCCACTGACAAATACATTCCCAAAAGCACTGTTCATCCTTCTAGACCCAAACTTCCACCACAATACCTACCGTTAATCAGACGCTCACGTCAATTTTACAGGGACTTCCAAAGTAACAGGTAATCAAGAATCATTAAGACTACACCGACAGCTACAACGCACGGTTCGAAATTATATAAAAGCATATAAACTGGCTAAAAACATGCAATACGCTAGCCGACACCGCACACCCGACAAAATACTGGAGAAAATTTAACACCCTTACAGGTAAATTCAACAAAACTACATATCCTATCATACAAGAAAATCAAGCACTACACACTGATGACGACAAAGCCAATGCCTTTGCAGACTATCTTCAAGAAATCTTCACACCCGCGCCTTCTTTCAACCCTTTCCTACGTCATCCAGCTGAACAGTTAGACCTCTCTTCTCCACAGCTACAGCCTAACATAGCCCATATTCTCCCAGAACACCCAGTTACTGCACCCATTACTCTAGACGAAATAACCCAATCATTAGCCCGTAAACGTCAATCTGCACCTGGCATCGACACCATAACCTATAAACACCTCAAGAATGCTCCCTACTCCCTCTTCCAACTCCTCGCAATAATTTATACCTTCATACCGGCTTTCTCGCCCTACAGTGGAAGACATCCAAAACGCTAATGTTCCTTAAACCAAAAAAAACTGCTCACTCCATCTCTTCCTATCGTCCAATCCAACTAACCTCTGCACTCTGTAAAACTTTAGCAAAAATCCTCGTCCATGGATTGCATCTTTATTTAGACCGTTACAACCTCATACATCTTCATCAAGCTGGTTTCCGTCCAAATTTCAGCATCAATAACCAACTCCTCCGACTAGTCAATACCATCACAAAGCACTTCAATACCTCTCAACCTTGCCTTCTTGTCCTGTTTGATTTAGAAAAAGATTTTGATAAAGTTTGGCACGCGGCACTTATACACAAACTCCGATCCTTCCGACTCCCTACAACGTATCTTCGTTTCATATTTAATTTCATTACAAACCGTCTCGCCTACATCTCAATCAACTCCTGCCTCTCACATCCCATTTTCCTCCACTTTGGGGTTCCTCAAGGATCTGCTCTATCACCTTTACTTTACATCCTCTTTGTTGCCGACATGCCTCCTTTACCTCCCAACATTCAACTATTCGAATACGCTGACGACACAGCATTTCTCGCCTGTATTAAAACTATCCAAAATATAAACAGAACCATGACCGACGCCATCAACTCCTTTACCACTTGGTGCAGTAAGTGGAGACTCTCCATTAATTCACATAAAACCCAAGTCATCGTTTTCCTTCCTCCTAAACATCGCTCACGTGTTCAACGAAATCCATCACCATTCGCCTTATCTGAGCATCAACACCAAATCCAACCTTCGAAACAAGTCACATACCTCGGAATCACCCTAGACCAACACCTAACATGGCGACCTCACCTCAAAACCATCATTAACAAGGCATACAATAGACTAAACTTACTTAAACGCATTACAGGAACTATGGGGTTTAAAACCAGAAACAGTGCTAAACACATATAAAGTATTCCTACGCCCAGTTCTCACTTACGGATACAATGCCTGGATTGCCGAAGACCACACTTTTTACAAAAAACTACAAATACTGGACAGACGTGCACTCCGTATTGCATATAGAATAAAACTTCCCAGCCCAACCCAAGACCTCTATGACAGACTCACTTTTCCACATCTACTAAACCACTTAGAAACATTACGTATAAAATACGTTACGAAAAGCCTGGAATCCAACCATATACTCTTTCATGATATCATACTCTCACGCGAACAACATCACCGCCACTTTACCCACCGACATTCACCATTATCACTTCTTATCTCACTATACCACTACACTATGCCTCCAAACCACCCTGACATACCATTCATCTCTGCATACACCACACCGATCATTCCTCATTATATAGCACCAACATATTCTGCACAGTGACCATCTTGAACATATAGGGCTCACCTGTCTACATCACGATCTAGAGTAGCTTCTAGATAAGAAGATAATCACTCATTCGTCTTATTTGTGCCAAAGTGCAGTCTCGTCTACTGCACCTCATGCCCGTTTAATCATTCTCCATTATTACGCAATTGCTTTCTTTTATCCAAAATTATGATTATGAGAAAAACTCATAATGACTAAGATTAAATGAATAAGAATAAATAAAGATTAAAAGATTCAGAAAAAAATCTCTTAGCCCACCTACCACTTCCTAGATATCCAAATTTCTTTACCCATCCCTTCCCAAATAGAGGGTATAGCTCTCTGAGGGTGCTAGCCTAGCTAGCAAAAAAATGTCACAGCAGCTCCAGCTCCAAAGAAGCAAACTGGGGAGGAAACCCCTTTCCTCCCATATAATGAAGTGGCACCAATAACAGAAAGTTGGTGGAGGAAGTTCCCTTCCTCCCACATTGAAAGGGAATAAATTGGTTGCCGTTGTAAATAGATGCCCTAATATAGAACAATGTTTTTGATATCTCGAAGCTGAGTGTTTCAGTGAGAATATTTGGTGGAGGAAACATCATCCTCCCACGAGCTTGGGGAGATCGCAGTGCCTGTGGACTCCCACATAGGTATAACACTTGGCGGAGGGATTGCGCTCTCTCCCACGGGACTGGTGGAGGCTTTAACAGCCTCCCACTGGGTGAATATTGGAGGAGGTAACTTAATTTGCCTCCCACACAGTGGAAGCTCACAAGTGTGATCCGGCAGTTGCGCAAACCTGCTATCAAGGAGTATCAGAGGGGTTGCGGCCTGGAAGTAGACGCAGTATTAGGTCACTACACAAGTACGGTCGGTTACGAATGTGTCGGTCCCCGGTCCCTGTTACAACAGTTAGGTGTTTAATAGGATGATGAAGCGCAAATGCAAGATTCATACCATATAAGAGAAGCATAAATCAGTTGCGGTCCTTTATATCTCAAAGTTCCGTTCCGTCTCGATAACCCAAAACCTCGCTAAGTCGAAATATTCGATAACTCCAATTTTCTCTCTTCCCCTTTGATTCGAGTTATTGAGGTTCTACTGTAATGGACTTTGAGGATGGTAATTATGACCAAAAATAGATATATTCCTTGAATAATACCGTAATTATAAACTAACCGGATGGGAGTATATTTCGCTATGAATACATAGTTCTTCAGTTTATAGCGAAGTTATATTATCTCTAGGAACTTAATTCAAAATATTTCTTCAGTTCTCTGAAGGTTTATTTGTATATATTTGCAAACTACACCAAATAAGTTCAGTTCATATGTCCTTAGTTTATGTCTATAGTTTAATTCCCTATATTTATCAGGGTGTAGATTTCGGAAGAATAGCAAAGTGGCAGTGAATACATGAATAATCTCATCATTGCCTGGTAATTTTGCAGGAAATTAAATCAATAGTAAATTGTCATGAATGTCAGAGGCTTTTATCTTCAACCCTGCTGATTACAATGATGATCTGCAACATAAAGCAATAAATATTTGGTGTCTGAAAAAAACGACTCGTTGAGGAAAAAACTTAAAAAAGAACGATGTTTTTTATTGATGAAAATTTGCCACATAAAACAGTCTTTTTACAACGCTAGTTCCACAATTTTTTGTGGATCACTCTACACTAATGCAGTAGATCAAAGCTGACCTACACGCTCACTAAGCTGTTATTCCAGAACCGACTGACAAACACAGATATCACGAAATTAGGGAGAAGGGAGCGACAGGGTTTCATGGCACCAAGCTAATGTTTATGAGGGAAAGTTGGAAATTTATTATTGTGAACTGTGAGGTTACAAAATTGTGGATGGTACTTATATTTGTTAACGCAGAACAGAGTTTATGTCCATAGAAGAAGTAGACCTAACGATTAAACTTATGCTATAAATAGTCAAAATGAAAAAATTGATGACTCAGGAACAGGGTTAACTAGTAAGAAAGGCGCTATTGTACATTACTAAATTTGATTTTCCTTAATCATCCTACACGCATTTTTGACTCTGTACGTGAGCTGTTAATATTTAACGACGACAAATGACCATATTCACAAAGTTATCGTGTTTCGTCAGGTGAGTGCAAGATGGTGCCGCCGTGGGAAGATTATAGACAGCTAGTCCACCCTATACATACTGACTTCAAGTTACGTAAAGTTACCTTAGTTTGTATTGCAAATAGTAAGGAAACAATTAGTACCCTTGATTTAGTAATTATATGAATTTCTTGAGGCATCTAATGGTCAGAACGTGAATAACTAGGGAAGGTAGAGCTAAAGGGACCGAGGGGAGGTAACGCTCCTACCACCCTGCTTTATTCTTATATTTTTAACATGTGGTGGTTTCTGTGTGGACACAGGGCCCCTTACGTCCACCGCTCGCATGGAGCAGGCTCGTTCCCGTGTACGGAAAATAAAATAAAATAAATTTGCCAGGATTGGCATTCCGGAGAACTCTTTGACTCGACACTGATTTGACTTCGAGTCTGATATGTACCCTTGTAACGGTATAGATCCCGAGAACTAGAACCAGAATGGAAAACGAAGGTCTTTTCCACTATAGGAAAGAACGAACGGAGGCTAAAAGTCACCCATTTGGAGAATGTACTTTTCGTACAATAAATTATGTGAAATTAAAAACGAGGAAGACATATTTAATCAAAGTCAAAATAGTTTTCAGAATAATCTAATAAGAAACAAGCAAAATTACTAGAGCAAGTTCTAGTTTATAAACATAGGATGGCAAAAAAAAACTTGCGGTGGGCACAGAAAAGCCTAAAAGAGAATTATAAATCATTTAATTATATATTTATTATCAGTCTTATATTATTCTTGTATTTATATATGCATATTTAAATTGTTTTTATGTTGTATATTATTACATTTATTACGTATGCATTATTACTCCATTTCAATTAGCAATGTTAATTTTAAATTTGGCTTTATATTGTGATGTATTTGTTTTGTGTTTAGTATATATTGTGTTTATAATTGACAGTATGGATTGATTATATTTTACTAAGCATTCCTGGTAGTTCAACAAACTAAATTGCAATTTACTTTTTACAGAATACCATAACTGGGCATACGCCCGTTGTATTCTACCTAAATAAATAAATACATCTGAATTGTGATGTCTGTTTATTTTTCTTACGGTGTCAATCTATTCTAATTTTAATTTAGAAAAATGCAACATTTCCGAGACCAGACCCTCATCAAAGCTCAAAGTGTTGTAAATCCATATACAATGAAACCAAAACAAACGAGCTGATGTCTTATTGTATTTTGTGCATAACAAAATATATCGTTTTGAAATGATATTTAGCTTCATTACTTACTTTTCTCAAAAATGAATATTAATAGATTCTTGTAAATTCAAAAATATGAAGTCCAAATTGCTTTCAAATCTCAAAAATTAAACAAACAGTAAATTATAATAAGTTCTTTTCAGGGCTTCTAGCAGACTACTATCAGTTAGAGACTTTGTGAGTACTAACGCTTTTGACAACGCTTAACGTATTGTTGCAATGACAATAATCCGATTTCATTAAAAAGCTATCTAGAACATGTGTCCTATGGACTGGTATGCAGCCAATATATATCTACGTTTGAACGATGACATTCATACACCTGTACATTTTTCACAACTATATGTCGTCATTCATACGCTTGTACACTTTTATCCTGACTACCATAAACTAAACATCATTCGATTTGAAATCTTATATCATATTTTGCCTATTGATTACAATACATAAATATTCACTTACACAGTTCTTACCTAAAAGAGGGCTTCGTGACTACAAAAATATAACAGCTTTATTCAACACACAATCAGATAGAAATAGTTTAAATGAGAATTTGTTTTAAGGTTATTTTTGATGCAAATGTTAAAAATCGAACATAATGGCAGCAAGATATTGTATACTGTTTCGAGTCAGAGCCGCCTCACGGTAAACTTTGTAACTATCAGAGCTATTGAAAGCGTTGGAGACCATGAGTTCTTTATTACTACCTGTATGGCATAAGGGTTAAGATGTGTAGAGATGTGCTGTTCAATTTATTGAATATAGCATTGTGGTATTACGATTATACATGAAGACTGGATTGCGACTTGAATTCCTGATAGACTTACTTACGAAAAGTAGTAGTTCTTCCAGTGTTCAAGGTCATTACCGCCAGAGCGAAAGAAATGAAGCTCAACATTCTGCGATTTCTGCTAGTTGTACACGAGATATAATTCAGGTCTAAATTCACAAACTAAACAAAAGATGGTTCGTCATTCACACAAATTGGTCGATAATACAATGACCCATGCTTTGGAAATGTATCTTCGTAATATTCCTACATGTAATTGTACTTGGACCTTTTTCAGTTCTTAGTTTCAGTTTATAAGATCTATATGAAAGAAATCTTTTCAGTAGAAGCATTGTATATGGCTGTTTTGAGTAAGACAAAAGGTGAGCTAAATTCAGAATTACGTGACTTAATATCTACTGAAAGGGATTGGTTAGTAATTTCACGTACAATTATGAGTAGATTATGTTCACCACTAAGTGTTAGGGATTTGAATAATATTTTTGTCACGCGATTACAAGGTCGCCGTGAGTCTGTTTCTGAGTACCTAAACGACATTCTCGTTAGCTACATTGTTTTGTATGGTAATAGGGACGAAAATTTATGTGTAGATATTGTAATGACCGGTCTAAATCCTGCCATAAGACTTGCGTTATTCAAGTATCCAGTTCCAAAACCATTGAATAAGTTGAAAGATGCATTGCTAGAGTATGAGGTTGTACAAAAGACAAAAATTAAATACGAGCTCCTTTCCAAAGTAGTACCTTCCTTAGAGAAGAATCGGATATAATGTTTAATTTTTGCATGGGGCCTCATTTAAAAAGAGATTGTTTGGAATATAAGAAACAAAACGTCCCACGGTGAGCCTTTCGAGGAGTAGAGATGAAAATAAAAGCAATCACGTTCCAACCGAAATATGAACAATAATATCCCAAACGAGATGAAGCAGTCTTATTCATCTTATAAAGAGCAAAGTAAATACGAAAAGTGTGAAACTCCCATAGAGGCTTTCACGCAAGTTTCAAGTTATGGGAAGTTGTATCAAGCAGCCATAGATACGTGTTCGTCTATTTCGGTTTGTTCCCAGAGATTAGTGAGTGGGTTAGAAAGAACTGATAAACTTAAATATCGACAGGGATTCTTTCATGGTTTTGGTATTGAAAACATTGAAGTAACGTTAACTAAATGAGTGTTTTTGCCGGTGACCTTTGGAGGGATCAAACTCTACCATTAGTATTTCATCGTCAGTAAACTTAACACGGATGTGTCAGTGGGGATACATTTCCAGGAAAATAATAAGTGCAGTGTCAATTTACCTGAGCGAAAATTTTATCTCTTGAACAAAAATATCATGTAGAGATACAATTAAAAATCTTTCTCCCCTTGTTCAAACGGAAAGTACTGCTTGTAAAATTAATTTCAGGAGTGTGTACAGAGTGAATTTGTTTGTGGGGTAGCCCTCCAGTTCCTACATGGGGCCAAGTATTATGAATGTACCGGATAATCTCAGACAGATGGAAGAAGAGGAAAGTAGCTACGCAGAGTCAACATCGGGAATGGAACCCCGCCAAGAGTTTGGTATACTACAGAATGGAGATGAGCAGAAGACGAGTGGAGTGGTAGCGCCTGTGGATCCTGGATTGGCCAGGATTGACTCTGAACTTCTTGCCTACGTTTCAAGGTTAGTAGAACAGTATCAGGACGTGTTTACTGACATATTAGGAATTGTAAAAGCCATTAACTAGATTTAAAGGTGACCGAAGGACCTCAGTATGATTAAAATCTATCCTCATGACTCGTGCCGATAGAGATGCTTTTGAGTCCATATTAGACGATTGGATTAAACATGGCCATGTGCAAAAAGACAGTGCAGTTTGGCGTCACCTTGGTTTTTGGTAAAGAGTAAAATTAAAAAACCATATCCGTAATTAATTTTCTCAAGTAAACAAGAGGGTGATGCAGACAGTCCAGCCCATTACTAACATGGAGGATGTGTTGTCTTTTCTTAGTGTAGGCTCCATTAACAGCGTTTTTCATATTAACCGGGCTTACCTTCAAATCAAATTAACTAAAAGATCTCGCCCGTATACTGCCTTTCTCACTCATCGTGGGCTTTATCATTATTGTTTCTGTCCATTTGACCTGATCTCAGGGTTATTTGCTCTCTCGAAAGTAATGTTTTATCAATTATGAAACGAAGGTGTAACTTTCTTTTTGATGACATTTTGATGGTACCACGAAATATCAAAGAACATAAATTGAAGTTGAACAAAGTATTAGATATTTTGAGGGGGAAAGGCGTTACCTTGAATCTACGAAAACCAGTTCTACTACAACGGAGAATTAAATACTTGGACGTCAATATTGAGAATGGGTGCATAGAAATATACGAAGATCGACTTCAAGCTATTATGAGTGTTCCCCTTCCGCTAAGTCGATGATGGGATTAACTCGCTTTCTAGATAAGCTGTAATTCGTTTACAAGTATATTCGAGGATACCAAGAAGTGTTAGCCCCCCTTAATGCTCAAAGAAGCCCCCAGTAGAAATTTGTCTGAGACAGATCCTCTTCAGCGCCGTTGGATAGGGTTAAAGAACTATTTAAGACACATACCATACACATACACATACCAGACACATTTAAGCTTCCTGACTATTCGAAGTCGTTTTTAGTCTATTCTGATTCATGAAAGTGTAGTTTAGCTGGATGGAGTGGGCAAAAAGACGATCAAGGAGATTTTCGCCCATTTGGTTATTTTTCGAGAACATTGAACGAGTCGAACCTTAATCAAAGCATATATATATACTTGAACTTCGTGCGGCCGTCGAAATTTTGGAAAGGTACAAGTATTATCTTTTGTAATAAGTTTGAGCTTCACGTCGATAACCTTTCTTCAGCGTGGGGCTTGCCGAATTCCAGGAGACTTATAAGCCATGGTTCCCCTTTTGGAAACGTTGCTTACTTTTAATTTTGATATAAGGTATATTCCCAGTAATAAGAATGTATGTGCTGATTTTGTTTCGAGGATAAACAGTCCTTTCGTATATGTAGTCGAAGGGAGTAAAGTTGACATAGAACATAAAACCGAAAATTTAGTTTTGATTAATATGTGGTCTCTTCCTCGGGCAAGGGTGTCTTTACAGGAGCACCAGAGGGAGAGTAGAGAATTGTGTAGAATTATTCAAGATCCAGAGAATAATGTTGCTGTACCGGAGTGTTCATTGGTTACAGGTATTTTGTGTATAAAACGAGAACACACACAAATCCCTTAAAGATATGTTTGCCACAAGATTTGGTTCGAAGTATCATTCAATAATATCATAATTCTTATTTGACCAACCATCAAGGGTATCTTAGAACATTAAGATGTAAAGGGTCGAGGTAAACCTGGAGTAGAATGACGGCCAATATCAGTGAATATATTTCCAGTTCTCAAATCTGTCAGTTAGCCAAAAGATCAAATGAACTACGTCAAGGCTTGTTAGTTTCGAAATTTGAAAAAGAAGTAAATGGTATCTGCTACATATACATGATCGGGCATTTGCCCCGTTTGATTCATAATAGGGGACAGCTTCTCTCGTAGAACTTACTTACAACCCATGAGATCTTTATCTAGTCAAATTGTTATTGACAAACTGTTCAAATTAATGACACGTCGAGGTTTTCCTGCTGCTAACTCCCGGGATAATGCATCTATTCGGGGTTATTTAAGATTTTCTGTTCAAGTTAGGGATAAGAGATATCCGTATTTCACCTATCCAAGCGAAAAGTATGTATCTCTGTTTAGGCAGGGATAGAAAGTCAAAATATCTACCATCCATTGAGTTTTCGCTAAATAATTCATCTTCTCAAACCAACTATTCTGCCTTTGAATTAGAGTATAAATATTGTGTGAATGACCCATTAGACATTATGTGGGAGGTAGATGTTGTAAGAAGGGAAAATCAGGTCCCTGACTTCTGAGGAAAGTCCAGTAAAAATATAGAGATAGCATGGAACAATAGAAAGAAAGCGTATAACACCAAGTCTCTGGAGAGTACCGGTGCAGCACAGATCAACGAAAAGCTAGTCTAAAGGAAAAGTGTACTCTCTCTCTTGCACTTCAATACGATGGACCATTTGTCATCGAACGTTCTCTAACTTCTAATAATTTTGTAGTACATCGTGAAAATAATGTCAACGAAAAGTGATCGGTCTGTATTGATCAAACTAAAAAGTACAGAGAAAGAAGATACGTAAATCCTTGATTTGGTAGGTATTTTACTTTGTTGTAATTTTATTGTGAGTATATTTTATAAAATTTGTACGATACTCATAGTATTTTTTTATTCCCAGGTACCTGGGGTTTTAACCCATTATCCGTATAAAATTATTGTATGAAATAATTGTACCATCATCTGTGAATGCTGAAAGAAGGAAAAAATATAAATATCTATCCATGGAGCTCCATTTCAACGCTTATGTAAGAGTGGATGTATATCTGAGTGTATTTTATTATAATGGATTATGTAGAATTTGGTGAAGTTAAAATGAAACTATTTTTTCAATTTTCTTAATTTGTTATTTAACTTGTATTTGAATTTGGCAGAATAATTACATTCTATGGTTACCAGTATTTTTTATTTTGGTTACATTAGATGGATGGATCTATCTTTGGTTTAGCCGAATGGATTTCTTACTTGTTGTGCTGTCCCTTCTTCTAAATGTTGGGTGATTTTGTCTACGAGTATAGTGTGAGTTAGGTCGGGTGTATCTGCTGCGAAGGTGAGGATTGTAAGAGGAGGAATTGAGTTACTGTGTTTATCCCTTATTTATATATAAAGGTGAAGTGTGCAAGCTTAGAGCTTAGAGTTTTTTGAGTGTTTTTTTAGAATTTAATTATTTAAATTTAGTTTTTTGGGTGTCATTTGTTATTTTGCTGATCGTCCTTGGAGGGCAATTGTGTAATGAACATTTTTGTGGTTACATTCCATTTTCTTTGAAATTTTTGGTTAATTTATTTTTATGTTTTTTTTTCTGTAAATGTTAAAAATCGAACATAATGGCAGCAAGAGATTGTATACTGTTTCGAGTCAGAGCCGCCTCACGGCAAACTTTGTAACTGTCAGAGCTGGTTGAAAGCGTTGGAGGTTTTATAATTACCTATGTGACATAAGGGTTAAAGTGTGTAGATATTTGCTTTTCAATTTATTGAATATAGCATTGTTGATTACGATTATACACAAACTCTGGATTGCGAGTTAAATTCCTGATAGCCTTACTTGTGGAGTTTCTACATTTGCGAATAGTTTCGGAGAGTTTGATTTGGAATTATTCTGAAGATATTCGAGCTATCACCGGATTTCACGGTAAGTGGGAATTAGCCCTTGAAAGCTCTAATTGGTCGAGTAAAGTAAATTTCTCCATCGGGAGGGAGAAAGAGATATTGAAGCTATTTGTTCGATATTTGAAGTGTACTTTTTCGTATTTGTGATTCTTCAGAGTGTTAGAAATGATATAATTTATCTCAAGGAAGTGAATGAGTTGTACTTCGCGGTAAATAATGTTGAAATTACCTTGTTGTTAGTACACTTTCACTTGCCTATATACAGTAGTGAATGCCAAGGTATCAAGTATCTTTTCGAATACTTATTGCGAGTATTAAACCGAAGAAATTGTAATTTTTAATGTAGATTCATGTTCGCCAGGGACAGAATCAGTCCAGGGACGGATACTAGTGGTGTCAAGTGTTGTACCTTTAGGATCTGTAGGCATCCTGCCTTGTATATTACCTAGAGTAGTTATAAACGTTGTTAGGGTTATATTATATCGTATCTGTAAGTTATCCGATGGAGTTTTGAGGATTTGGTGAATTTCAGTTTCATGGTCAACTGGTTAAATAGAAACCGGAACCTCGCCACGTGTTCTGTACATGAGGAATCGAGGGGCATCGTGAGTTATATTTGTTTAGAGCTGACCTTATTCATACTCAAGACTCGTAGTTTTCAATCTGGAAGGATGTTTGCGATAGTTTTCTATTTTGTTGCGATTTTCCCTTTTATGGTAATCTACCGGAATAGAAACCAGGACCTCGCCACGTGATCAGTTTGGCTCGTATCGAGGGGATTTCTTGTATGTTTATTACATCGTATTTTTAGATCGTTCCTATTTGTAGAACCAGGGACTATTAGAATTCTAAATAAATTCACAAGTGAAGAATCCAAGGAATCTTAGTTGTAATTTTGATTTACGAAAGGTGTTGAATTTCTTCAAAGTTGATTACACTGCTAAAGCCGTTTATAGTGCGATATTTTGCGTTATATATAGAATGTGAGATCATAATTTGTCAAAAGACTGAAGTATTACTATTTGTGCAGTTTCTTTGAATTATCAAGTTTGTGTAACCGACATACTTTCATAGTAATTTGTTATCCTAAATTTGCTTTCTGTGTAGACATTTTTTTCAATTTGTATCAAACAAGATATTTTGTTGTTCATTACATTTTTACATAAAACTGAACTGACGAATTTACTTTGGAATCAAAATAGTAGCGAAATAGTACCTTCCCTTTAGATGAGAATTTAATGTGGGAGTCCCTAGTTGGATCCTCCCTTTGTTTCAGTGCTTTCGTTGGAAACCTTGATTACGTTAAGATCCCGGTTAACCCCTCGGGGAAGATTAGTGTTTTCTACAAGTCTTAATTATATGGAATCTTACCGTGATCGGGGAACCCAGCAAAAAAGTGCGTTACAACCCAGTTACAATACTCACCAGGATGCGAAGTTCTTCGAAGTTACTACTACTCGTGCCACAAACTTACTTTCGACCAAGGACATGTAGTTACTCGAAAACTTCACTTTCGTGTACAGGAAAATGTTTTTTAGAAGCCGAATAAGCTAATACCACTGATAATGCTCACAATACACCATCAACTTTACAACGCGATGTTACTAACCTACTCTCTCGCTTTGGGCCTAGATTGTCTTTCGCTTTATGAGTCGACTAGACTTCATTTGTTTAATGTCACAGTTTTGTCACATCCTTTAGCAAATTGAAGCTACTCTGTTATATTGCGCACGTATTTTGAAAACTAGAGGGAAGAGGATACTGCAAATATATCGGCCCGGGCGTGATTTTAAGATGGACACTGGAATTCTCAGGGCTTTCCGATTGTTAACCAATTTAACTACGGCCGTTTCTTGAAAGTTTCTTTAATACGCGCATAGGGGGATCAGTTCCTGAAATCGCTTGCTAAATATATTTGTTGAATGCGTCGTATTTTCAGTGATTATATGAAGAATATTCGCTCTCCTGGAATTATCTACAGGATTAAATTTTAACGAATTAAAGCTCATTTATTTTAATGAGAGCACTGACACAAATGTGACTTTTTAACTTACTAGCAAGGTAGGTACTAGTATTTTTCCTAATTCTACACCTTTATTTATATTATACTATAATTTCCCGGTTCTTATCTTGTCAACCCTATCTAGGGATATGGAATAGCTTCTCAAGAATATTTCTGTCCGGATTCCTCACTTTGTTCACACTACACATCGGTATAATAGCGCTCAATGTAGTACAGACACGTGACGTCACTACTGCTTTCTGTACACGTAATATCGTATTTTTACCAATGGTAGCATCGAACTTTACGTACAATACAATATTGATTTAGATATTCAAACAGGCCAGCAGCACTTCTTGCTTAGCAACCGGATAGGAGCAGGACTATATAATGCCTAACAGTAGGCATTACCCAGCATTTCTAGTTGTCTTAACGTGTCACCCAGTTGCAGGATATAATTGCTATTCTCACACACACGCACAACAAAATATCTCACTGTTCCACAACTAAACACCAAAAAGGGTTGTTAACAACAATGAGTCAGAACATAACAACGATGTGTAGATTCTTTCATTTGCAGTAAGATTTCTTTATATCTGTTAAAGGTAGCAACAAAGATGGAAAGCTAGGCACTTCTTAACATGATTTCTTGTCAGCTTCTATACGCACTAGGTATTTACATGCATAAAGGAAACCAACAGTAACTCTGTCATTTCGTGAGAAGACATTAATCTCTGATCGCCACTTATATATTACGCGTTTTGGAGGAATGATTCTTTCCTCCAATTCGGAAACAAATAAAGCATCTCCGTGTACATTGCCAACGTTGTGGCTGAAACTTTTAAACATTACGTTGATCAATTTTACACCAAATTATAAGTCACAGGCAAACCATGAGGAAATGTTTACTCTGTTTGCAAATTATATTGCGTGTAACATTGAATTCTGTACAGTTTGGAATCTATCTTAACCAAACCTAACGCTCAGTTAGAATTTGATATACCCTGTATTACAACATTCGAGATTACAAGAGGCGCAGTGATTCCGCCAGGATTTTAAGTTTGTGGGATGTAAAGTCAAAATTGAGAGGGTGTAAGGGGAGTTTGCAGAGTTTCTATCGATTTTTGATCGTAAAAAGTGTAAAGTTAGGGGATGTTTTCGAGGTTTTGGGGGCGGCACCCCCAAAGGGGTTGCTCTTGTGGAATCACTGGGTGGATTGAATTAAGAACACTATGCCAGCCAACAGTGTTCATGAATAACAAACAAAATATTACTAAGCACTGTGATTCAGGAACTTGATCATACGATAGATATAAAGCATGACACTCAGGCAAACAAGAGCGAAACCCATAGTACGAAAGCTTGTGAGTGGATCAGCAGCCACAGTCCTTGGAAATAGTTTCCACCGCAAGTGTATGAAACATTTACAGTTACTGCACGCAACGTGCATACCGATAATGCTAGTTACAGGCACTGAGACCAATGAAGGTTAAAGTAGAATGTAATTATTCGTACAACGTACTGCCGATGGTAGTAGTCAGTAGTGATGTAAAGAACCTATTGTGTGTAGAGTTTGACTGAATGAATTGGGCCAAGACGAAATGAAAGAATGGCCGTGTATAATGTTGAACAGATATGCCAGCGTACGCAGTAAGAGATCATAGATGGCAGAAACAATATTAAATTTTGAATGAACATGCCGATATGTTTTCTGATGATGTACAGTGGTTAGCCGCACACATACACGCACACATACACATACTCTAAAGACTCTACTTGGAATCCTGCCTACGACATGTATATTTGTGGATTTTAACAAGCATTCATCTAATATAATCCAGACGGATCGAAGTAAAGAAGTTATTAAAATAGCCCACCTCTATAGATATTCCAGTCATGCCAGAAGTTTCATTTGGGGGTGGAAAGTCGAAATTGGGAAGGCATAAGTGGAGTTTTGCACGGTTTCTATCGATTTGTGCCCACAAAAATTGAAGATCGGGTGCCGTCGGGAACTTTGGGGGCTGACACCCCCACAGGGAAGAGGAAGTCTGGTGGAATCACTGTATAAAACTAAGTCTCTTTGTATGAACACCATACAATCCCATACCCCTAGTTTACTTCAAAGTGCACAAACAATGTAGATTTGGGTCTGGTTAATTTTATTTTTAATGCCGGACTCTCAAGAAAAAGACCAATCCCGGCCTGATATTTCTAAAACCTTTAAAAAGCTGGACATGTCCTACAAAAACCGGACGGTTCGTAACCGTGTCGTCGTATCAACCGACATTTAACGGGGTCTGGAAAACTGAATTTAGATAATTAAATCGGCTTTAGCTCAGAAATGGTTAGTTAATTTATGTCAGGTGACAAATCGTATACCACAGGATTGTTTAGCGTACATTACCTGAGCCGAAGTTGCGTAAAGGACTGTTGATGCAGAGTGTGTTTTCATATAAGCACAAGCACGTACAACAGATAATCTGTTACGTAATTATACCCACTGAAGTGTGAAAAAAGACTTTATTTTAAGAAGCAATACTACAAACTACGTACAGGTTACTACAACAGCTATCTGACAGGAAACCATAGATTTAATATATTAACACTAGATCGAACATAGGCAGCACCGAAACATGCTCCAAAATTGAACGGTGCGCACTATCCGCCGTGTTTGGGGCAAGAAATGGTCTGCTAGCAATCTGTTTCCCAAGGGCAGAAAGTTTCAGTACCGCTGACTTACGGCTGATAAGAATGGAAAGTAGTGTATATAAAGAAATTTAAAGAGCTTAATAAACTAAGAAGAAAGTTTCACAATTTAATACTCTCAGAATCATTACTTAGCATTTATTTTTCTCTCTCATGAGAAACAGAATCGAGTTTCGGAACAATTGTCTGAGAATTATTATGTATGTTTGCATTGTAGGTCCTCGTGTTGCGGTGAATACGAATTTTATAATATATACATTACAATTCTGTGGAACCGTGCATGAAATATATAACCCTCATTGAAGCTGTTCTAAAAAAAAAAACAAGTGTTTTTGCCAGACATTAATTAGGATAACATTTTCTGCTCTGATTTGTCATCTGTTTCTCGGACGTACATTAATTGCTTACACAAGTTCTAAGAGTTGAGGAATGACGTGCGACATGTTTAACATTGCATTCTTAACAGTATCTGTTTACTTTTAATTCGCGGGTTAGGGTTTCGTCCACAGTGCCACAGAATTGACTTAATTAACAAGGACATATGACTATAGCCAATTACCGAGCGGGCGTAGCTCAGTTGGTAGAGCGTTGGAATAGTAAAGGAAGGTTCTGGAAACGATCCCAGCGGCCGCCTATCGTAACTGAGGTTTTCCAGTGTTTTTCCTGTCACTTCAGGCAAGTGCCTGGATACAAAACTAAACCCTGAAAAAGCACGATGCGAAATCGTGGCTGATTGGTTAATTCCCTCACCCCCGCCAACAATTTGCCTATTAATTTTCCCACCGGCTAAAATCATCCCGAAGCACGAAGATTATATAATACAAATTTGGGAAACTGACATATACAAAAAAATAGATGTATTGGGTACAAGTTCGATTGTGTTATATTTTTCAATCTGGCCTAGATTTTAACCATGAAAATACATCTCTACCATTCATTTACATTTTATCAATGTTCTTTTCTTCCTTAACGAAAATTTTCTTTCAGCTTACATGCTAATCACCACTACCTTTATGCTTTCTTGGACCAAATATGCCGTGCTGCGCAACGATCAATTTGGGAAGTTGTTTCACGTATTCGTCGCTACGTGATGTTAGGGGCTTGCAGGGAACTGTCAGATTACATACAGAAGACCACATGCAGTTCTTTTCTTTTTCTTCTTTTGTCAAACTCAGTGTTTCAAACTACACAACACGTACTTTATCGTTGTAAAATTGGGTTTATTTCCAACACTTCCTCCTGAATTCAATTTTTACTCACACCAACTTTGTTTCTCAGAAGCTGAAACAGGTTTCTTTCAAGATGTTTGTTTCAGTAAATCATCTGTTTGACCCGTTTCATTCATATGTTGTAGTTCTAAGTTGCCATGAAGAAAAGATTGGCTCCGAAAAACTTAAGGCATATTGCACATGCTTTGGTATCTTGTTCAGCTTGAGATTTCAGTTCATTTTACAGCATTTGCATTGTCCACATATAATAGAGGCGAATCTTCAAATGAGGTCAATTCTTTCAGCAAACGTTTTACCACATGAGTTCTTTTTCTCCCTCTGTAGCAGCAATAATTTCCTCTTCATTTTTATACAGCGCAACCTATCCTTGCAGGCGATTTGACAAACAAATTGGGTATATTAAGATAACACTTGTTGTTGAACATCAAATGCTCACATCACCTGCGAAGCCAGCATCACTGTACACTTTTAACTGATTACAATTTCTTCTGTACATGATCCAGAAATCACTAGTTCCACGTAAGTACCTAAAAACACGTTTCATAGCATTCCAGTCAGCTTGTACTGGATTTGTTTTGCTACGAGCGGTTTTCTCACAACGAAAACTATGTCCGGACGAGTAGCAGCTGGCAAATATATTAGACTTCCTACGGTTTCTTTGTACAGCGCATCATTGTTAATTCTATTGTAAACACTTTTTCACCACTAATATAAGGATTTATGTCTGCTTTGGCTTCATCCATATTAATTCGTTCCAGAACTTTCAGTTCATATCTTGATTGTATTCATAAAAAATGAACCTTCTTGACACATCTTTTTAATTTCCATGCCCATGAAATTGTTTAGAGCTTCTGTCGTAATCCTGAAATCTTCTTTAAGCTGACAAAAGTAAATTTTCTGTTTCTGACTTCCTAGTTCCACCAAAGTATACTGTGACATAGAGAACAATGTACCAACCATTTATTCTATAAATAGTGATCAGCTTTGCTGAACTCAGATCTTACCATGAAGTTCCCTAGTTTCGTGATTCAGCATCTAGGCGCTAGTTTTATTGCATACAGCCTTCGCTTCAATTTGCATACCTTATCTGTTCTATCCTCAAAGGCAGCAATATAGATTTCCTACTGAAGATCGCCGTACGAAAATGTGATTTTAACATCAAACTCTTGCATCTCGACTTTTCAGAGGTGCTAGAGCAAGAAAGACTTACAATGTTTCATATCTTGCCACGGACTAAAAGTCTCGTTGTAGTCAATACCGGTCTTTTGTACATATATCCTTTTGCAACTAGACGACTTTTGAACTGTTCATTTCCATCACTTGACATGTTGATGCGAAACACCCAAAGATTTTGAATTATTTTACATATTATGGTCTGCCCGCACGTTTTCAAGTTTTGTTTTGTTTCTGTAACTCTGATTCATCGTTCATGGCAGTTAATCATTTTTCTTCCTGGTAATATTTTACAGCTTCATTGTACATTGTTGTATTGAAAAATGTTTTTTTAAATGTCCCACATATATATGGTTTTCCACGCTGCAAGCTTCTTTTCACGTTCTCTGCGACATACTGGTAGTATTTCAGCATTAGTATAACTAATATTTGTGTCATTGACAATAGTTTCTTGTTCTTCTTTCATTTCTACTTGTTCATGTACAAGAAATTCTGCTGCATGAATGTGTTAACTATTTTCTGTGATATTTTGTAATAAAGTACATGTATGTTCTGGTTTGAAAATGACATCACGGCTGCATAACTGTCCCCTTTTCTAGAATCTATACACGAAAACTATCGGCGCCGTTAACATAACCAACTAAAATTCCAGGAACACTTTTTTTTTTTAAATGTCCTTGGGAATTGTTTCAGTGCACGTAGTATTCTCCCGAAAATACGTACGTGATTGGGATTTCGCACTTTACATCCATACCATACGTTGGGGGCCCGAAGGCCAAAAGCACCCACCATCCACCCCTACTTCTTTCCATTACTTGGATCGCATCACGTGACTGAGATGTTGGTGTAACATTGTTTATCTCCTTAACCACGTGAAGCGGAGCAGGCTACGTTCCCGTTTAAGCAACTGGACCACCAGGCTAGTTGAATTTCAGCAAGCACAATGGGACAATGAGCTCGAAGAAATATATAAAATTTAAAAATATTTATGTTAGCTGTTTCCAAAACTAACAAGATTCGATTTAAAATCGGTTATTTTATTACAAGGTATTAATAATTCCATACCCGTATTTAATTTAATTTATTTTTATTTAATTTCCTAAACTAACAACGGACGTTAATGTATGATAGAAATTACATCTAATCGAATCAGAAAGTTCATTACAATAATGCTAATCGTAATAAGTAAAAATAGTTTACTGTAACTGTACTTATTAATTGTGCATTCAAATCTAACCGATATAATTTATTTAAAATAAGACTATGACAACTCAATATATTATATCATAATTTGCTAATTAAAAGCCAATATATACAAATTATTGACAGTATGATTTTACGAGCAGAATATAAAGAGTGATATTCATAATGAGACTAGACCATTCTGTAGTCCGAGAAATCACACCACACCGCTAATTAGCTTCTACATTAAAGAATTAGGCCACCATCGGCCTTGTAGAAACCTAGTGAGAAATATTCTTGAGATCTTATTATATAATATCTTGCAAAATCATGCACGAAACCTAATTCCCCAGATTTTCCGACACGTTTTACCTAGCAGGTGTGTCCTGAGGTTCATACAACCCTCCAACAAAGGGCAAATAAACACAACATGTTCGGGACTAGCCACAATCCCACACTCGCATAATTGTAACTGTCTTATTCCTAAATCATTCAACGTTTCGTTATAGGAATCATGTTCAGAAAAATTGGGTAAACCCATATTCAGGGACCAGGTACATAAATCTCTCGTTAATAGGTAGAATCTGTCAAGTTCTTTTATATCTTTCGCACGTGGCCTATGATGTTTTCCTCTTCGATATTGACCAATTGTTGATTTCAGTGATGTCTGTAATTTGTTCTCCAATATTTCGGTGGTCTTTCTTAATCAATACAAGATACATCTTCTTATAATTTTTAAGTTCAATGGGAGAACTCTCTTTGAAACCACAAGCCAATCTGCTGGAACTTTCCATATGCACCTGATAATTAAAAAAAATCCATTGTACACCATCAATCTTTCGAGCCAAAACACTATCCTGTAATAACCTTGAACATCAAGCGCTTGCACCACACACAGCAATAGCCACTAAAGTCGCATTGCATTATAAAAATGTTGTTTTTAATGGCAATCTATATCTAGCTATTATAATCGTTATTACCCTGTTTACGATTTTTTTTACTTTTTTCTGAAACTCGGTTTACATGCATAGTCGTCCTAAGTCCATACTCCAGCTCTATCAATAGATAACTAATTGTTCACGCTCTTTTAAGTGTTTTTTTTTATTTCACTATTGGATTCCTCTTTAAGTTCCTACATAACACATACCCCGTTTTATTCACCGAGAGCTCCACTTTATTTGTCTTGCACCATTCTCGTGTCACACCCAACACTTGATTTAGTTTATGTCCGATTTCATTCCTTGTATTTCCACCGATCACCATAACCAAATAATCGGCTTACGCTACA
>JAGDQP010021927.1:19551-31114 GCA_022664845.1 Lepisma saccharinum | reverse complement strand
CACCAACGTGGATACCGCAACTGACAGTGTCCCATTATAGGGGCCACATTATTTCCACTGAGTTGTCCCTTCAGCCGGGAATTCTACTACGTCTCTTCTCTAGCAGCTTGGTCAGTGGATATTCGAATCTTTTCATTTTGGAAACTTTTGTGGAACTTTTGTGGAAACAGGTCCTTATAGACTCAGTGTCTCGACGAAGAGATTGGGGTTGAGGCAGGGGCTCTACCCTGGGGATGATCTACCTAAATTTCATGGAGAACACGTTTAGTTCGTTGTGCCCTCAGGCGCGCCAAGTGAAATTGTGCAAGGGATGCGGAGAGGTAGGGGTGGAAAGGTGGGTAACAAATGTAAATAAATAAATATTCCCATATCACGTTTACCAAAATTGAATATCAAAACCATTTCTGGATTTTTACTTTTTATTTATTACATTGCTAATTTTATTTTGAAACATAATTTTCTAAATTTTAGGGGTGATTGACAGTTTCATCTAACACTTCTGGCGACAGTTTCTGCCTTTGTGGGCCCTGACCGTTTGTGTGGTGTTTCTCACCGTTTGCGTTGAGATTTTATGGACTATGTGGGTCTCCGGCCCGTCTTCAAATTTAGTTTTTCTGACCGTTTTCCCACCGTTTTTATGGCAGTTTTGACCATTTATGCGTGTGGGGATTCTGACCGTTTGTGTGGGCGTTCTGACCATTTGTGTGGGGGTTCTGACCGTTTTCGCATTTGGTGATTCTCACCGTTTGTGTGGGGTTTGTTACTGTTGTGTGGGGTTTCTGACCATGCGTGTGGGGGTTCGGATCATGTGTGTGGGCGTTCTGACCATGTATGTGGGGGTTCTGACCTTTTCCGGATTTGGGGACGGACCGTTTGTGTGGTGATTCTGACCGTTTGTATGGGGTTTCTGACCGTTTTTAATTTTGGGGTTTCTGACCATTAGGGGTTCTTACCTAGAGCCGTTCGAATATCAAAACAAACACAAACACTCTGTCTATGTTCCTTCGTTTCTTCCTGGTGGATAAATACTTTATAATGATACTCTGAATTCATATTTAAAGCAGGATTTTGTATGTTGTCAAGTTTCTAAATGTAGTAAGTCTACATAAAATGTATTAAAACTTTGGTTTCAATATGTGAGACACATTTAATGTACGGAAATATATTCTAACATTGCCTATTTATGTTAATGATAGTTAATAAAAATTAGTGTTAAAATCACTTAAAATATTAGTGCAAAATAATTATGTCTCTTAAGGGGGACTCCCCAGTGTACATCCTTTGCTAGGTCACTGCGATCGATTATAATACAAGTGAAACTGACGAGAACTGGTATTATTCCGTTGGATTCAGTTCGCCTTATCTCTCAGTCGCACCAGGCAAATGCTGGAGTTGTACTTACAAAAGGGTCCTGGCCGACTAACTTCCAACATCGTTTTCACCACCCTATTCTGTCCTGAACCTAAGATGACTACATGTTATAAATAAAATTCAATTATACAATTTCATTGGATTTTTCTTCAAGAGTCTTGTTTAACTTAAATTAGACAATTTATTTGATGTCTTTCCTGACAATTGATAAAATACGGTGCATTACATGACTCTTGTAGGGGCATAAATGTTATTTTCTTCTTTATCCTTAGAAAATCTTCAACACTGGAAGACTAAGAGATTGTTGAGGCAAAGCTATTGTTTTTTTTAGGTTACGAATCACCTTTCTCATATGTGGCATCGAGCATCAAAGGGGCAGACAATTCCTTGAAAGGGGCGCTACCTAATAATTTGTATACATTGTGATTTACAACCAAGCGACCATAAGTGATTCCTTACATCATAACAAGAATTCACAATTAAGTTCCTTTTATAAATTTTCGTTATGTGCATTGTATCGGAGCTACGGGCTCCCAACGGCATCGTCACAAATAATCTCGACACATAATGACCCAAGCGGTGTCCCTTTAACAAATCACACTCGTAGCGTACACAAGCCACCCACTCAAGCAATGTACATTAATAGGTTTCGTCACGCAATAATAATTATGTTGTCATTACATTAAATGGTTTAATAGGGCAAGCAAAGAAATATGCACCAAGATGCATTCGTCAATCATAAACATAACTTAAATAAATGTATTGGTTACTATTTCCAGTGTGATTTGTTAAACCGATACCGCTTAGGTAATTATGTGTCGAGATGGGACGTCATATTTGACGATGCCGCCATAACTTTGAGAGTCTATAGCTCCGAAACTATGAACATTTCGAATTATTTTCAGCGGAACGTTCTTCTTGTTATGATGTGAGGAATCACTCACTGCAGTATGGTCGCTTCGTAGTGAATCACCCTGTATACCTTGCCCAGGAGTACCATGGACACTTTAGTACTCAAAAGGAAGCAGGGTGCATCTCAGGCTGCCTGGCATTAGAGCATTACAGCAAATTCTACAGGATCCTGGAGGGAATATCAACAGGGGGCGCCCGTCTCGAAGTCAGACGAACTATCGTCTGAACTAAGGCGAATCAATTAACTTAATAAAGAAATGGAAAGATTGTCAAAATGGCAAGCTTGAGCTGGACTGAAGCCCGATCCGCTTCCTTAGTCCTTATTTAAAGCCTCACCAGCACCTAGCCCGTTGTCCACGGGTATCTTCTCTAACTGCGAAGAGGCAATGGGTAGGTACGTAGGTTCAAACCCGGCGACCATCATGACAGATTTTCCAGTGGTTTCCTCAGTTTCACCAGACAAATGCCGGCATAGTAACTTAAGAATGGCCCTGGCCGATACCTTCCTTATCACTGCCCTTACCCTATCCTGAATTGAGCCAAAGTTGCCTGAACGCCACAAAATCAACTCAAATTCCAGTGACTGGATTTACTGGACCACGGGAGCTGACAAGAGATGCTACTTTTCAAATTCCCAAAAACTGTGAGGAAGGGAATTAATGTGTACATTGTATTTCTGATAATATAATTTGTGCGTACCCGTATTTATTCTTCATTCTTCTTGCACTACTTTTGTTCTTTACATATTCCGTCATCCGATAGATTTTACGCTCCCACCACCACCGGGGTTTCGAAAAACTAAAGAAAAAGCTTTAAACCAGACTTTTATTACTTTTACCCCTCGCACCTCTATTATTTAAGGATTGATTAGGAAAAACCTTTTTAATATTATCATGCTGATGTTACTTTTAATCTTGTAGTAGATTTAGTAGTTTTCATTTTCCCCTCCGGCTTGTTTTTACTACTCAAATAAAACAAGTTAGCGCTGCGAGTCAATTAACAATCGCGATGGTTCCGGGCTCTTGATAGCATCTGAAACACAAAATATGTGACATTTTCTCATAGGTTGGCAACAATGAAAATTCGGATTCTTAGGGCCACAGTGTTGTTGCATTGTCCCCAATAATGTTAATGCAAAGTTGGTGTTGTTATGTCGAAGTGTATAGAAGGAATTTAAAAAAAAATAAAAAAGTGGCAACACTGATATCTGGAGAACAACGTCGGACCCGGAATACCTTTGCGACTTTACCCAGTGCCAAACGAAGACAATTCTTCGTTTGGGGTACATCGATAGACGCGTGTGGAATTGTATAGTTTTGCCACCCCCGTTACACACCTGGGTCTGTGAAACCAAAAAATTAGTAACCCGCTTCTAATAAACTGACGAGACTTTTCTAATGATACCTTAAGCAAGTCCCTACGTCTTCTAGTTCCTGAGATATAGGAGTATAAGTTTTGCCCGAATCCCCCGTTTCACCCTATAGTGTGTCTAATAAAAAGTAGGAGAGTCAATCCTAATGAGGGCTATAAAGTGACATGTCAAGCAAGTCCCTAAGTCTTCTAGTTAAAGATATAAGAGTCTGAGTTGTACACCAATCCCCCGTTTCACCCTATAGGAGGTGACTGATCCAGAAAGTAAGATAGCCATTTATAATGAATTAAAGAGAGCTTTCAAATGACACCTCAACCAAGTTCCTACGTCTTCTGGTTCCTGAGATATAATTTCTTGCAACAGACAGACAGACAGGAGTGGGATATAAAGTCCCATATTTTAGTTTGTGCTATCAAGGGACCTAAAACTTTGACCCCGAATTGTTCTTTGCTTCCATTTTGAAGCTCGCTGAACCCAAATCATTTTCCTTTTTTCTACCCCTACTGCGTTTGAATAGGGGGTAGGGACGTCAAACCCAAAACTTCATGGAAGACCACCAATATTTGAGGTTGAAAAATCGCGGGGACTCTGATACTAAAACTGTTTTCAGTTTCTCCATATCATTTATACTTTTAGAGTCATTACAATTTATTTTTTGATTGCGAGGGGTTTTTGCACTAAACCCATAACAACACACAGAGCTACTTAAGATGGCCTCATGTCATTAATTAATTTCTGCATTGTTGCTTCGTAATTGGTTCCTATGTCATCTCGCCCTTTCCGAATGGAACGCCAAGGTCAAGTTTGCTCTTTTTTCACCCAACCCTCTTTTCGTGATCCAAATTGGAGCCCTTCACTGTTTTCAATATGTATGTGCAAAATCACACAAACACACACATAGACACTGTAAGTTCTATACGTTCTGAGGAACAAGACAGCAAGAACTGGTGAGAGAAATGAGCGCATGCGCAGTTAAGTGTGTTAAACAAGACGCGTCAGGTTTGCCAACGTCTATGCTTATTCCATTAAAGGCATTGAATGAGTGAAAAACATACACTTTTATACGATTAGCAAGCGCAGCGCCACGCACGGAATGTTCACGAACTTAAACTATACATTTCGTATGCACTTTTCTATCAAACGGAAGCTCGGATCCAATTTTACAAGTAAAGTTTTTGAGGTACTTGGACGTTGTGGAGTACGAATAACACGGCTTGTAAAGTAAGACCCGAATATGGATGTCAGAACACCGAGGTTCCATAATGACGGCAAATAGCCAATGTAAGTGAGTCGCAATGATAGTGGGATGTATATATAAATACATGTATATTTGTGTGTGTGTGTGTATGTGTGTGTGCGCTTGTATGTGTGTACAATTATCTCCATCTACAGTGTATATTTGCTCTAAGTGAGGTTGTAATCGCCTTTCAATCAGCTACTGGTGAGATTACCTAATAGTTCTAATATTGGAACATCGTGACGTAAACGCTCTTCCAATATGATACATATTTAATGTTCTCTTTCTTTGAGCCTCGAGTTGAAAGATTTAATTACCGTATATGGGTGTTTCGAGACTATTTCTGTCAAATTATAATAAATATTATGTGGTATCTTTTGGTACGAAAATAACATTCACCGTTGTTACTTAAAAGAGATCGATACGTGATTATTGATAGATAAGTTTATAATATGTTTCGCATTTCAACTCTTCATATCTTTATTATCCGTATGTTTTTAAAAAAATAATGAAAATTGTAGTGAATAATATTACTTGTGTTAATTAACTAAAGGCATCAAACTTATGAAATATTAGGTAGCAGATGAATTACTTTAGGTTAGGCTTCTATTTTCAATTATAATAAACTTAAATATTGTTATATTTTCAGTAACTTTTGGTGGAATTGGTACATTGTTTTTTGGTGGCAGTATCCTGTCATATATTGAGTTCATGTACCTCTGCATAATTCAGTCACTTAACCAATTTGATAGAAAGCGCCAAGCAAGAAGAGATGCTCCTGAACCAAAAACAAGAATTGGTGGAGCGGCTGCTTACCAGAAAAGATTGAGTAGAGTGTTAAATAGGGACAATGCTGTGGCTCCATTGTACATCCCCTGGACACAAGGAGACGTATATCCTAATCATTCAACAACAGAAACTTGTCGAACAAGGTAAAGGATTTAGCTTATTAAATCTTAAGCAAATCAAATATAATTTAAGACGTTTACGTTACTTTAATCACTTACTTACCTCACTTACCTTAATCCAGTTTCCTGCGTTTAGAATATATTTTAAATAGCAATTAAAATACGTTAGTGCTTTAGATGTCTTGTAGAAATCGTGTTAAAGTTAATCCATGCCTTATCGACCAATTACAATTTGTTTATTATTGCTAGATTCTTGAAGATTTAAAATTCAAGTTGCTGACTCACACAATACCGTAACATTTCCTTAATATGCTTAATATGCAGAAACCTTTCTCTAGAGTACAATTGTCCATCATTTTTTCAGAGAATTACGTATTAAATAAACCTCACGAATACGTACTATATTTCTAGCAAGTCCTTTTTCCTACAACCCCCTCACGTTCGTAAATTCTCGGTTCTGCAGGTACAATTCAAAATCTGTTGTTCATACATGTTGTCGCTAGGATCACACAATGTTGCCAGCCTTTCTTTTAGAACATTCTAAGATCTTCAAGAGTCGGTTAAGATATTTAAACAGTAAGCAAATTATTAACCGGAAAATGTATAATAATAATACTGTTTTAAATCATTAAGTTGCTTTCCAACATTGTAAATAGTAGTAATAAAAACATTTTCCATCCACTACTCACCTATAAGATTTTGGGAACAAATATAATCAGTTCGATCCATTTATTAATCCTTTTACATACTACTCATTATTCGAAAATCTTGGTGGTAATGTGTTCAAGAACTTTATCAAATAACACATACTATAGAATCGTTTGAAATAAATTATGGGAGTAGAGATTTTATCATATACATAATTCCATCATTCTCGTTTTAAAATTTATTATTTCCAGCTTTTTCTTCTGCATCAATATTCAATAATAATATGCCTATCTATTAATTTTTCATCATCTATCCAAACGTATTCTTTAGGTAGTTCTCTAAATGTTTAACGGTTTTGCCCTTTTGTCCTGTCTTAAGTGTTTGTTGTTTTCTTGGCGGTGTTGGAAGTAATGTTGATTTTATATAATTTACGCATATAGGATTTATAATATTATTTGAACTTAGCACTTCTACTCGAAGCGAACTCTTCTATCACTTCGATTATAATTTTGAAATGTTGCATCCGAATTTATTAATATTTGTCCACAATTTCGAGGATCAATGTAATTATAAGCTTCCGTCGCCTTATTAGTACTCATCGTTGATACCAGGTGTGTAAATATGAAACCGGAATTTGTGCATAGACGGCGTTAGCTGTCACTGTGGTTACCGTAAAACTGCGTCCTTGGCACAACTTGCCTGTTTAGACTGCTGATAACTATTTGCAACTCACAACCACACACATTTCATGTCATAGTGTTATGGTTAATAGCGTTGAACATGGCGCAATTTGTACCTACAAACTACGATTTGCGGACATTGTGTTCATTATCGTCCGCTTTCTGGTGTAGAGTTGATCCTAACTTTTCGTACCTTCCCAGAGGCTTGTAGCGTGTTGCGCTAGTATAACTTCAAAAATTAAGGGATATAATGTTAGTCACAGAGTACAAATTTCGCTGCGTTGCGGACAGCAAACTTTCAAAAACGTGGGGATGGGAATTGACGAGCTCCACATTTCGAATTGTGCCAACTCAGTAGCTAATTCTGTATGCCATTGCCTACGACTTGAAATCTGTTCTATTTAAATTGTATATTGAAAACGACGCACAATGGGTTTCTCAAAGGAATCACACTATTCCCAGAGATGCTCTGCAGAAAATTTAGATTAAAATTAATATTGATAAGACGACTTTCATTAAGTATAAATATGATATACGTGATCAACAACACCGAGCCAGGGTATGCAATTCTCTCTCGTAGATAAAACTTATATTAACATTCTTTGAAAGCATGTATTTTCTTATCCCGTTTACTGTAAAACCAAGAGTTTGTTTTGATGCATTGACCACATTAAATCTATTTCATAATTAAACTTATTGCAACGACATTATTGTAATGTAATGAAAAGTAGGAGAATATGTATTCCTTTGAACGTAATGCACTTGAGAAAATTTTGGAGAATCTCATACTCGTTTTGGGATATCTATTCTCAGCCATTACATAAATGTGGTATATATATTTTTGCATAAAGCAGGTACGGCATCTGTGATGATTACAGATTGTGGTTAGTGGCATTGCAAATATGAAGTTCTACAGTTAACATTGAACATTAGCATTATTTACGAAGATACTATCACTAGCGACACATACATTTTGTACAAATATTGAATACCTTAGATTTAGTAACTGATTGGTTCATAAAAATAGGTTTGTATATATGGTATGATTTTCTTAGCAGGTTTCAAGTAATTTATTTTGCTCTGTAGAAGTACAAAAAATGTAGCAGATTTGAAGGATTGTTAATATTGTTCTAGCATGTCACAAAATTAAAGAAGTATAAGTGACTAAAATTAATGCGATACGCTTAAGATAAGCATTCGCATTTGAACCGTGGACGACGCCAAGATTTCGTAGAAAAGGAGGAAGAAGCATTAACAGGAGAAACAAAGGTGTTCAGATAATGAGTCGATCTCATCAAGAACATTTAAAATATCAGAATGTAGCTTCTTTAAAAAAAAAACAATTGCGAAAAATATATACAACCCACGAATGTAGTGTCAATGAAGTGAATAAACGACTGAAAATTGATATTATTTTCGTATAGGACTACATGAACACGTATGCAGGCGATATATTAAAATTATCAACAAATGGCACCGTTGCCTTAAACATAGCACGCCGACATCTCTCACGTAATTTTAGCTCTGCGGATTCCATAAAATAAGTTTACATTCTTGCCGTTTGTTAATACACGAACTCCGGATTAGTTAATAAATGCTTTACAATTACAAATTAGATGATCGCGTTTTTCTTAAATATTTTATAGCGTTAAGGAACTAAACTTGACAAGTAAATACTGATAGTGCTGAACGAATCTATACATTCTCCAAGTTACTTGTATGATGTGGAAATGTGCCCATAGACTTAATTCTCGGAAGATCAGGTCGTCCGGTGTTGTTCTTACCCTTCGTAGTTATTATTATTATTATTATTTTATTTTCTGGAACGTTGTTAGCAACCATGACTATAATGGAATTAGTTTGAACTCTTTTTTCTGGCTTAAAGACTGGAATATCGGGAATTACAATAAATTTATTAAGGTATTTGGCAGACATTTCTTGTAGAGACTGTTGTTGACATTCTAAACAGCTAAAGTTTGTTTATAGTTCCAATTCTTTGATAATATTGTTACCCAACTTTTTATTCAAATAGCACATTGACTTGAAATTTAAATTATTATTCCTCTAATACAGGAGCAAGAGTGTTGAATTCTACAATCTAAACTGTGACATCTCTCTCACTAAAAATAGTGGCGTCTCCCCTCTCTGTGTGGGAGAGAAGTCACCCACTCTTATGCTCTACATACATGCATACCAAGGAACGTCATTAAGAAAAGTTAACAAATACACCTCCTACTTATACTCATACTTAATAGTAATAAGGAATACACATCTCCTAATACGCTTGCATTAAATGTGATTGTAACGCATATTCAGCCAATTTTCATCTAAACATCGGAAATCTTCTTCAGGGCTTGTTTCTACAACGCCCTTTTCTTTCAACTGACAAAACTAGTCTTCATAACTGGTGACACTAGCTTATTCAGGCGGTGTGTTCGAAAAATATACCATGATTCAATGTTCAGTTTTTATGACCTTTAGGAAACTCTGCTTAGACCGTTAGTGTCGGATAGATTATGATGTAAGGACGTTGGTCAAGGTATAGTTTGGAAGTATCATCTTGGGATTTGACTGGTATTATCGAGGAAAAATATGGAAAAACTCAGTCCGAGTCGCTCCTGGAATCTACAGATTTCAAAATCGACGCACTGCAAACTTTGCTACGGCTGCTCAGTAATACGGCACGTGTGAAGCATCTCAAATTGTTCTGTACATGAAGGTAAATGACAAACTTTCTTATATTATATGATTAGAGTCTGTCAAGGAGAATACATTCAAATTTCCTAAACAATAAAAGTACGAATGCTGCTGACCTGTACGAGATTGAACATTAAAATGCAAACATTTAGTTATCAATTGTGAATAATAAGAGTGACCGTGATATGTTATATGTATCCACTCTTGGGTCATATACTAATAGGTGAAAGTAACCTTGAAAAAAAATGTTAGGAGGGTATGTTGTGCATAGTTATTGTGAACGACAGTAAACATGTTTGTTAGAGCACTATTCATTAGCGAGAGGTACTATATTTGTTCTTCAACAAAAATAAACTTATTCACGCGAAAATACATTTAATGCAGATAATGCTAATAGATGAGCTCTGAGAGTTCATTCCGAATCCGTTTAAATAAAGCATGGTTCCAAGATGTCATGCTCTTATGGCCTTAAATTACCTGAAATGATATTTAAAGTGACACATTTTAACTAACATATTCCAACAAAGATGGGGCAGATTATCAATTTCGGGGATGCTTTTCGCTTCAAATCAAATAACGTGAATATGTAATCTCAGATTCGTCTAATCTATGTCAGAAACACTAGCAAATACAACATAGAATATTTTCCATATTCATACCTGGAAATAATAAATGAATAGTCTGCATGTTAGATGATCAGGCTGTACAATATATGTACGCTTTGGCACAACTTTAACTTTGTGAGCTCACTGGATTACAATCGTTGTTCAAAGCCAATAAGTTAATCGATGCGATAGGGGGTGACATCGAGAGTGGCTGTGGAGAAGGAGTGGTGTTCTGATCGGTCATATACGATGTTATGCTCTTGTAACATAGTGATGCTCTGACATTGGCTTTACGAAAAACTTATTTCGTCATCGAGTGCAAACGTTCAGTTTCCGAGAATAAAGCTTCGGTTAATTCGCTTGGAAGTGAGTAGCATTTGGTTTGACGTATCATATTTCAGTACATTGCAAAATTGTAGCATTCATGTTTCTCTGTCTTTCGTTACTCAAGCCTGGCGACAAAATTTATTTAAAATTTCAAACACAATTTACATTAATAACATTAAATATTTTTTTTTAATATTCCAACTATTTTTTTGAATAATTTTATTAATTTCATTATTTTAAATACTTCCATCGATTAGGAAGGTCACATTATTTAGCACTTATATTTAGAACCTATTCAAAGTAGTTTTGTTCAAACACTTGCTGACAATTGTAGCATAGGTGCAGCTGTAAACTGATGTGACTAAGTTAGTACCATATGAATTTGAATTTATATTAAGGCCTTAGGCAACTATGGGTTAGGTAGGAGTACTGGATGAGAAAAGTTTTATATCTAAAATGGTGTCCATCGTTGCCCGTATGCTATCGATAAGTTTCACCGTAAATATGTAAAATGCTGCAGGATGCTTCTAAACTAACTAATATGCTTCAATTTCAACAATTAGCAGTAGTTGCAACGAATTCTTAATACATGTTCTTGAAGGAAACTACATTAATTGTTGTGTCCGAAGAGTAACCCTGAAATGCTTCTTCAAAGTAGTGTGTTGAATGGAGATACTGTTAATTGTGTTATAGTGAATTGATGGACTGAGATATGATTTGTGTATAGAACAGTGAATTGATAGAGTAACCTAATGAAATCTATTATTACAGAAACGACAAATGTGCTATTATTACAGAAACGACAA
>JAGDQP010021927.1:0-19541 GCA_022664845.1 Lepisma saccharinum | reverse complement strand
CTATTATTACAGAAACGACAAATGTGCTATTATTACAGAAACGACAATCTTTTGACCCATAAATCGTCTCAGTAATAATTGACTCAATTCAAATTTGATATATTTGATCTCCGAAGATTCATGAAAACTGCATAACTATTTTGAAATGTTGTGATACACTATGGCAAAAACACAGCCAAACGCGATACATATGGAAAGACATATAAACTATACTATTTTCAAATATATTACCTTCAACAGGAAATCCACAATGAGGTAATATAAACTAAAATGTAAAGGTTCAGAAACATCAACAGGGCGTGCGCTAAAAAATAAAGGTGAGGAAGGAACAAACTTAGTCGTGCTGCTTATTACAAGATGGTTGAAATTACATCGTTGCGTCTTAATAACTGGTTTGGTTTGAAAACTCAGACATTAGTTTCGTTTGTTCAATGGTTTGTGCCCAAAATAATAAGAACTACATGAACTAAGGTTTGCAGAAAGCAGTGGTCGAGCGCCACGTTTCGATCAATGTAAGCTCTCATGATACAATAATTCCCAAAAATAATGCATGTAGTTCCTGCCGTGATCCTCTGACTACATGTTGTTGTTGTTGTTTCGTATCATTAACGAATATCTATCTTCTAAAATTAAAGTTGGTCAAAATTGGGAGAGTATAATTAGTTAATGGTGCACGCAAAATTTGCCACGCAGTGCTATTTTCCTTCATGTTGTTGGATAAAAATATCACACCGGACTCAGAAGACAGCGTGATTGTTGTGAACATGAAAAAGCTAGAATGTACAGCTTACAATAGTATTGTTTATATCGTGTATTTAAAAATGGTTTTAACTTTCTCTTTCGTTATTATTATACATTTGTACTAGATAATGAAGTTTGAATTTAGTTTATGTACAAGGAAACTCTAATTGAATACCTTAATTCCAAAACTTACTACGCCTACCGGATTATATTTTTTTTCAGCAGGAACACAAATATTATAATATTGAATGTTTCTGTTTGGAAACGCTGTTTTATAATTTGTCTTATTAATTATGTACTGTTTTGTCCTTTCTGAAAGTTTCAACTGCGTGAAACAAAAATATCAATCTGAAAATATCTATGGACTTGGGATACTTATCAAAACATGGACGATTACTCTAGTTTGTTAAGTATCATGTTTACTTGATCATGTTTTATCAAGTAAATTACATGTTTACTTGTGAATTAGATTAAATATTTTGTGAGTATGAATTACATTTTATTTTATAACGTACCTCACATATTGTAAGAGTGAATATAGTGTAACGTAATGTATAAATTTCAAATATTTACCAACTACTTTACATAGTATAAATTCGTTATGCTACGTAAATAGAAAAGAAAGAATAGGAAACGCTGACAAAAGTCTGTTTACTACATTGCTGTCTTTAATACAACAAAATTTGCTTTACTCGTTTTATATTTCTTCTTCTTCGGACTCAAATGGTGTTCTAACTTATGACTTGAGGGGATGTATAGATGATGTCAATAATTTATTTACTCGATCAGTTTTCAGACAGCCATTTTTGTCGGTTATACTATAGTCCGGATTCTAACACACACGGCTATCTAATTATCATTATTCCATAACAATGTACTTAGTGCAACTTGTATTACGTACGATCAATTATCTACCAAATATTGTACGGTTATAAGACACCGATAAACGAAGGCTGTACTTAAAATTAAAGTAAGCTATTGTTCCAGTGTTCAAGCACTGATCCATGTAGCAAGCTGTAGTTCTGATACCAGGTAGAATTTGCACGCAAATGATAATTTATACATTTGCTCATACCATCTTCAGTTGAAATTTGTCGTTTTCTATTTTACTATCCTGTATTCTTTATAATTAGTTGATTCTTTGTTAAAATGTATATATTCTCTATTCTCAGTTTATATTTAGTCGAATTCATTTTATGTCGATACCCAAACATAGGTTTTCGAGTGAGTTGCATCATGAGAGGTGAGTTTTCGTAATTCGATAATTGTTAACTCGTTATTTTTAAATGTTTTTTTTTTATTTAAATTATTGTGTGTTTTAATATATCTAAAGAGTCTCTACCAAAGCTATAGACAACAACCAAAATTAAGCGTAAAATTGTATTCAAGTGAGCCCGTAAGGTAACTTGAACTAGCATAGCAGAGGAATACATATTCACATATTTGAATAATATTTTTTTAAAGAATGGCACGCTGTACTGTTGACTCCTCAGTTATTGCTCTCTTCATGTGATAAAAGATGAACTATGTGAGGCCAGTTTTTTTTTCGTGCTGTTCTAAAACATGAATCATTTCTGTTAATTTTATTATAACGAGATATGTAGTTTCTAACATTAGTTTATCATTTGAATTTCAATATTTTTCTAGCAAACAAGACCCGGCTTTAGTCAGACTTCGGCAAATGTTAAGAATGTTTAAACATTCCTTCTCTTGAGGAATAGCTTTAATAATTATTGGATTAGATTATCCTTACTTTTATCTTCAAATAACTTTTATGCGACCCCATAACATATAGCATACTTATGGCGGGTATTACTTTAACCATATGCTAATTTTAAGGTATGAAATACTTTGCTTTCGTTGGAGCAAGTGATATAATATTGCTTTAGTTAACATACACGTGTTGTACTAACCATCTGCTAGCAATACTTTCTTCTTTTAAGTATTGTAACAATATGGCATTTTCTCAGTACAAGGAGAGGAAGGCACACAGGAGATGAACAAAATTTGAATACCATCTCAGCATTTCCAATTAAATGTAGTGATTCACCACGTAGTTTATTATGTGCAAACTTTATTGATTATGTGGGTTGAACGTCTCTGATACTGTGTTCACAAAGTCAATAATATGGGAATAATTTACAAAATGAAGTAGCATGCTCTATTTAGTTCTATATCGTCTAATATATGAATACATTATTTTGGTAACTTGATTCTTCTAACCAGTATATTAATAGATTATTTAAATATGAACTGGACAAATCATTCCAATATATATTCTTGTGCATTCAAATTAATGTTCAAATTCTGTATTCACTCCTGCGCGAATATACCATTATATATGTACAGACGTTTCTAGTAACGAACGCTTATTTTGGGAACATAGTTTTATCGATAAGTGATAACATGTGCGATTTGTTAACTGTTGCTATTTTAACCTTTTCTATACATATTTTTTAAATGTTAAAAATGTCAAAATAGTTCACTTATCTGGACATGCCGAAGCGAAATTAATAAACCATACAACGCTTGTTTCCTATGATCGTAGACCTACATGCTTTGCACTATCATTGCGAGACATTTCACAATTGGAGTTCAAGTATTTGAATCAAAAGTATTCGAAATACATGTTTATTGCATTATATTTATTTCAATCACTAAATCAATTGCTTCCTCAGGTTTGGAAAATGCTGCTCTGGAGTTTACCAGTTTCTTCATACTGTTTACATTACATTACGAGAGACCCTGAAGGAGTTTACATCGTACGGGTCACTAGATACAGTTAAGCATTTCCATCAAGCGCCGCATCCAATTCTCAGGTTTGTCTTATAAAACTCATAGCAAGTACGTATAAATATATATTATTTTATTTGCTTTAATATCTTTTAGTTTATAATTAAAATTGATATGTTTCTTCGTTCAAGTATATACCTGTCACTTGATTTATTGAAAAAACGCTCCTTACCAAAATGATTATAATAATTTAAGTATCAATATATTTGAATGAATTTATTGACTTTAGTCTAATTTTACTCAGGCAGACAAATAATTATAATACGCTTCTTATAATTATATGATTCTAAATGAAATTTTGCATCTTAGACAGGGATAATAACATATAAATTATACAAGGTTTCTTATCTATCTGGAAAGATCGTGCCGTGAAATAAATGCCATATGTAAAGAAGTTTGAAGTAGGATAAATCATTGCGCAGTGCGTTAACAATTAACTTCTCTGATGATACGTTAGTGGTGACTTACAAACCCCTGCTAAAATGTAAAAATAAATAAAAACGAATCTAACATATTATAACGTCAGTTTGAAACATTCCCCGATAAGTTACTTTACACTTCTTAATTAACCAATCTTAATTAAGAGTACGTACATTAAGTAGAAAGAGACATGAATTAAACTTAATTTACACTCAACCAGGCACGTATCTAGAAGTTCGTTTTGAAAGTGGTCAGTGGATTTCCGGAATATTAAATATTTATAATTACGTCTAAAATTATAATGTTTCTGCATAAAATTTCGTGTTTTAAGTGCAATCGGATATCGGATCGAGCAATCGGATGTTGTATTTTCACTAATACAGTAATTTTCAAACCATTTACAAGAACAAAATACTACATATAAATGCTGGTGGGATGTATTGGACTCCAAGTGGACCATGTGAATAATTATCAAACCCCACAACACTCCACTTCAGACAATTCCAATAACCATAATGGTTATGAGAATACACTTAGGTACAACGTCATTAACTCAAATCAACAGAAAATACAAAAATAAATGCTAATTTTGGAATCTGTTGGACACCACCAGCACAGGTACGGGTTGAATATTCATACTTTTAGCGGCCTATATACTGTGTAAGCTACTAATGCAACACGATATATTTTATTTTTCATTGAACAAATTTTCATTAACACGTAATTTAAAATTTATATACCTGTGCCTAAAAGGAGAGTTATTATTTCTCTATTAAAATATGTCGTGTCATGCAAAATCTGATTGTGAATCAACTTTGGTATTTAATTCTCGGCTTCATAAACGTGAAGGATTTTACATTCTTATTTAAAATCTAGCTATTCTTCTAGCTTGGCTTATTCCTCAATCTGATACTATTTATTTGTATGGCAGATATTGTAAATCTGTGAAATAGTTAAATTATGGACATAGTGATTCAGCATAATACGAAATGTTCAGTACACAAATATGGCGATATTATTTCACCTAACTGTTCTAGTAACGGGTACACTAAAATTTTAGAACACTCTTACACAAACCTACCAATCACAATTACGAACTAGTGAAATCAGGCACTTGATCCAGAATAATTAAAGATAGCATGATAATAAGCAGAAATATCTTTCTTCTTGAACTAAACAAAATAAAAAAAACTCATCATCATTCCGGAATGTACTGCCAAAAATAGGTTATTTGCATATATCCCATAATCTAGTACAGAAATTTAGGGGTACAAAATGAAAAAAAAAAGTTTTTTTTTCCTCTGATTCATTATTTGTATTTTTTGCATAGAGTGAACTGTTACAAAATATCACTAGATTTAGTATTAGAAATATCAACTCCTAACCGAGAAACGAGGTAGTATTAAGCGCGATTTTACTCAGTTCTTTTGTTCTATTTAGGTCCTTATTACGACAATAACAAACATTGAGCTAGTGTTCCATCCGTAAACATCCAGTACATGGCTTTTCACTTAATAATACAACAGTTACCTTGTTCACGCTCGTGTGAGCCTTTTGTTCTATTCAAGCCTGTCCTCAAACTATAAAGGTTGTTGTTTCTTACAATTTTCTCAAATGTCTGTGAAGCCACGTAATAATACAAAAGCTGTTTACTCATTACCTTTGTTCGAGATTTCAGTCAGTATTGAGATTTAACTGCACTATTTATCGGAAACAATAAACATATTTGTTATAATGTGAGATTACATAGAGTTGGCTTGTGGAATCATACAATACCCATATATAACGATAGAAACTTCAGTTTTTCAAAGCCGGATATTGAATGAAAATATGTATTGTTGAAAGGGAAAAAATCTCATTTTTAAAATTACCCACCTGAACGAATCAAACAAAAGAAAATCCTTGTGAAAGCTTTGCATAATTATGACATATGAATAACTTCTTTTTCAAAAGAGAAGAAAAGCGTTAGATAGGAGAAAAAACCTAAACACGTAATCCAATGCAGTAGGGGCGTTCGCTTGAATAGAGAAAGGATAACCGCTTGCATTAAACATGTAAGGCAGTTTAAACTCCTTCGCAATTGTTAATGCTATCACAGGAGTCTGACATCCATCAAATTGAAAAATATTTCTTAAGGGACTAAAGGAAGAGTAAAAAGAAGGAAGAAATATGTAAAAAGGAATCCAGACTATATAGTATCTGCCTACCTATCGAATTAGTATATAGAAGTATATCGAACAGTAATAAGGGGTCTGTAAAAATTACTTCCATGCTCCGAACAATAACACTGATCAAAGTATGCACGTGTTATATACTTATCTGCTAAGAAACCAATTTTGAGAATGAAATTGCATTTGAAACTGTTTCGAGTAATCTAGTTTAGTTACATATCAATGCTTGACTTTCGGACAATTGATATACTAGTTTATGGATATTAATCTTATGTTTCATCATTGTTTAAATGGATTATTGAACCAAAGTTTTCAAGCGTTAAGCTTATCAACTTCTTACTAGTGGTGATATTTTTACTGATTATAATACGAAGGACAATGTTGTATTTTCATATATGTAAATTAATTCAGCGACAAGATGATGTTATATATCTATAGTAGTGATCCGAAACACATTTGTTTTGTCAGCATAACATGGGTTACAAAGCAAACTAGTTTTCTTTATGGCTATAATGAAATAATAATTAATCATTCTGAAACCAAGGTTACCTCATTTATTTCAATGGTTATGCTAACATGGATAGGCAAATATCAGATTAGCGCATATATGTGCATGAAGTATGTTTAAGTATTATAAATATGATATATATATATATATATATAGTGAGAGCGGTCCCCGGTTCGATTCCCGGTGGGGGCTCAAAAACGTCGGTGTTGACCCTGCATCGTGAGGATAATTGGAGTTACTACTCGTCTGATGTTATGTAATAATGATGAACAAATTGCTAACTACAAGGATATATTTAAACGTAAATATGTTAACCCTTAGATACACATCATGGGTCGAAAATGACCCAAAACTACTACTTTTGCTGCATTGTATCAAACCAATGTGCATACATTCATCTCTGTCTGGCACGTTCCATAAATGTGTTTTGTATACATACAAGGACGAGTTATAAAACTTAACATAACTTAATAAATACTTTCATCGCGTAAAGTTCAACGGTTTTCACTCCCATCCATCGGACGCGAAATATATAAATCGCTTAATGTCAAATAATACAAAGCAATATTTTTTTTAACTCACTTCTGGCAAAGGGGAATAAAAGGGACACCTGTCGACACGGTTATTACCCAACACCGTTATACATCACTCTCACACAGTACCAATGAACACCCTAATCACCCTAATCAGGCTTATTTCTTCAAAAAATATATCTTCATTTTTAATTTTCGGATTGCAAGAGAACTATTTGGTCTACAAACCTTCTTTTGTGCTAGAATGAAAGTCAATTATAGTTACTGCTAATTCATTCTGCATGTCGTTTCTTGTAGGATGAGCAATTATGCCGATATTCGTCTCTAAAAAATTTAAAATTATCATATTTTGAAAAATATTGAAGTGTCAATTTTCGGAAACTATTGGCCATACAGAGCTGCGATTGGACAAGAACGACTAATATCGAGAAAAGCATAGTTATGAGTTATAAGGCAACAACTGAAAAAATCTGAACATTCAGCAGTTTTTCACGTATTACACAGCGAGCGCAGGTTTTTAGAAGCTGCAAAACTTGGGTTCACACTACCCTACCTGGCTCTAACAGCATATCGAAATTGAGAACTGCATCATGCTTAATGGAAAGCAATAAATATTTCTTATAGTTTGAAATGTTGCGGGAAAATATAACATTGATTCTAAAGCGGACAGGTTCTTGTAAATCACCTAGTATGTTTTTATCTCATTGTTTCTCCCCCCCCCCCCTTCCACATTGATCTCAGCGACTACAAGTAACACCCAGATGAGCCGTATGCATTCGATTCGTCATTGTATCAAAGAGTGAGGAAAGCTACAGATTGACTCTGAAACTGACAGGTGCTTCTCAATTGCTTAGTATTCTTAATCTGTAATACCCCCAATTATCTTACAAGCATAGCGATGTTTACCTAATTCAGAAGTGAATCAGCTTCCAGTGGGACAACTAGATGGAAGCTTAGAAAATCAAGTCAAAAATGTTTAAATGAGGCGCAATCAAGCAGTCTAGTTTACAAAAAATAAGGTTGAAATAGCTTTGACAGATTAGGAAGAAACATAATGCACTTATCCAGAAAATAAAAACGGTGCACTGAGTGGAAACCAAACCGAGGAGAGGATTTTTGCTTCTGTTAATTCAATTTTTATGATCATGCTTAATTCACTACACAGTTGAGTGTTCACTACACATATTTTGCTTCGACCAGCAAACCCGTCCCGCCCTCTTTCTCTCTCGCTCGCTCTCTCTCTCTTTCTCACTCTGAGTGCGTATGCGTGTGCATTTCTTCTCGGGATCCATCCATACATCAAAATTTTGTACTTACTTTGGATCGTTTAATGCATTCACAATGGTAGTAATTTTTAACATAATTATGAATGTCGAATTATTTTCACTTAAATCTTATTAGAAGAATAGAATTCCAAAAATTAACATCTGGTTATTTCTTGGAAATTACAGTATAATTGTAACAAAAAAATGTCTAGAATGTCTTCAGTTTTAACCCAATGGAATGAAACAAGACTCTTAGATAAGAAAAAACAAAAATGTTGGAAAAATTCAAACCTCACGTTAGTTCGATTCCTAGTTGCGGATATATAACAATGTTTGAAATCAGAAGTTTATCAAATGCAACGCTTTGGCAGAAGTATACAGCATATTAAGTCAAATTGAAACGTACAAATTTTGAAAATTATCTGCCATAATAAAGTTGTCAATACCTGAAAATCTTACAAATTTCATTTTTTTAATAAATCAGTAAAATTTTCACCCGTTTTCTTTTAGTTTATTTGTAAAGTGTTACCTTAATGAAAACTCTAAAATGTATTTTCCTTAAATGAGTCGATCTCAATTAAGTTCTTAATAATTTGTTTTCTGCCAAAGAAAAACGATCCTGTAATCCTAGTTAACATGAATTACCATAAATTTTATTGAAATACATTATTCAATTCATATGGATGTATACCAAGCAGAGATAAAATCAAATTATCGGGAAATGTTTTCTGAGCATAGGTGAAAGAACTTTGTATAATTATCACTGAATTTTTAATTTACAAGTCGCAATCGCAATTTGATGTTCATTTTTATTAAATATAAGGCGTTAGTAAATAATATAATAGGTATAATTGTATATATATTATATTACATATATGTATATGGTTAATATGTCAAGTAATACAAATAGCGATTAGATGGTACAGCGTTAAACCGCTGGTTCTAAGGTTCGTCGTTACGATCTCTGGTCATGCCATGTTGGTTTATTGGTAGATAAGCACCTTGTGCATGTGTTGCCTCGGTATATTCACTTTTCCTCATAATTTCTTCATTCTACTAATTCATTCCATTCTCTTCCTTCTGGCCTGAGTAAAATTTGCCTGACGATCTTACAAATTCTATTTTTAGTAAAGCGGTCAAATTTGCAATCGATTTTCTTTTAGTTTAATTGTAAAGTGTTAGCTTAAAAAAAATGTAAAATGTTGTAGTTTCTATAAATGAGTCGAGCTCAATCAAGGTTTTAATAACTACACTGTGAATATCGTATGGGGTGATATGATTTTTTATCAGGAAGCAAAGTTTACCCTGCTTTTAGGAATGAGTATTACAGATTTCCTGCTTAATTTCGAGAATTTCTCCAGTTTTGGAATTAAGTTGCATTATTGATTCGTTGCTTTTAAGATTAAAAACACGCTGTGTTTTCCGCAAAGAACGCACAATAACATGGGATGTGCTTTATTTATATTTTCAGTATGCTTCATTATTTTGTCTATTGTAATCCTACTCTTTCATGAAAATAAATTTTAAAAAGTAATAAAATCTTTCCAAGAACAAAGTTATTAATACCAAGGAAAATAACACGTTAAAACATTCGAAAGCTAAACTCTTTGGAAATAACAGAACAAATTAATTATATTTAGTCAGGCGGCATTTTGGTATCTTACTGAAAACCACTGTAGCTGTATTTCCTCGGTTAATGCTATTTATACTTTAAAAGCATATTTTCAGAATTTATTGATATTATTATCTGAGAGTATTTTAATAACACAAAGAAATATGAAAGTGGCTCTATACTTAGGTATAGCCACTATGATTTTTTTAACATATTTCTTGCGAAATTTTATTTCATCTATGGCTAAAGTATTTTGATTTCATTTGATAGTGAAAGATTGGTTAACATTCATTTTTACTGCGGGTAAGATATTATGTAACTTGAGAGTCATTTAGCATGCGTGACATACACTATTTTGATAATAAATATGGAGTAACGTATTGTATTCCTAGTTCGTTTGAGTTTTTCTAACAAACTAATTTTTCTCCAGCTTTATGGTCGTTATTAAGTCATATCTCTAGAAAAAATAACCATAATTTTAATAACAAAATTTATAAAAATACAATAAATCAATAACAATAAATAATTAGAATGAAAATATTGAGGAATATATGAAATTAAAACACTAACGATTTAGATATTCTGTAAATAACTTAAAACTATTTACCAGCTATGTATTATGTCATATAATATTTATATAGTACATTATTAGGAAAAAATTAAAAGAACCAATACATTAGGTAAAATAAACTTTAACATATTAAAGCTATGCCTATGGTACTGCATTTAGCAACGAAAATTAATGTGCCTTTCAAACTGTAGTAATGAAAAATACTTCCTATCAATCCTTGGGAAAAGATAATCGATTAAAGCCCCACAAGATACTCGCAAACATTCCGCAATAGTTTAAAAAGCTAAATATCATTAACATCGTATTTAGCGTATTAAAATTATATGAATAGTACACGCTTAACAAGAGTTTGCACTGCTTTGTGTTTACTATGTATGTTTGAGCAAATCTGCATATAGTTATCTCCGTAGAAATAAATATGATGATTATTGTATACCTATGAATCTTGACCAATACCTTCATATGATAAACTTACTTAATTTTGCAATTCTGTATGTTATATCTAGAAGCAGAATGAGAATTCAAATATGATAATCTCTATCAATTGGTACAAAATTATATTGTCTGTGTGTATTTGGTAACTAAAATACGCAACATTTGACACATCGGATAGTACAACTCAATTATTGATTACCAGAAGCAATATTTTCTATTCTTTGATTCCTTTCAAGGTTTAGTATAATAATTATATTAAGCTTTCAACTTCCCGCATAGATTATAAGTTTATCCAGTTTGTTATCTATTTGTGCATAGATCGTTGCTTAGCATGATAAGACAATAATTGTTTGGATTGACAGAATATTCTAGAGATCAAAAATATTATGAGGATGGACGATCATATTATTCGGTTAGCTGAAAAAAGTCACAGAGATTCTTCAGTTGATATTTACTATGCTTGACCGTAGTAACTATTGAAGAGTTATAAATACCTGGTGTTATAATATTTGCTGAACTTTGGAGTTAAGGAATGCTGTATCCTCACATCGAACCCTACTATCTTACACGACAACTTTGTGGTGCAGCACAATCGGGCCATCACTAAGGAAATATCATCATTATAAATAAATGATATTGTAAATAATCTTTACTTCTTCTTTTCTAGATTTCTTTGGATCTCTATTTGGGTGCTCTTTGCTGTAGTCTCAGTACTCATCACGAAATCTATGTGGGACAAGTATTATTACAGCGCCACTGAGTACGAAATAGAAGTCGAGGACCATTCATGGACTACGTCGGAGCCATTTTCCGTTGGTATCTGTTTTATCGATTTATATGAAGCTTCATCTGAATTGTAAGTATCTATAGACACATATACACGAAAGAAAGCAAATAGACATTTATCTTTCATTTTACTCTGCCAGCTTTTATTGATTTAAAAAAAATCGTGTGCGGTAACTTATGAAACTAATTGAAATGATAAATAGACAAATGTATAAGTACAGAAAATGATATAAATAATAATTTTAAATTTATGTTTATAGTCGGTAAAATACAGGTTATGCCAAAATATACTGCCTAACTTCAAGGTCAAATAACTAGACTTGTAATTTACGTAGAGTAACAAAGTAAGTTGTATTTTATGCAGCATCTCAAACGTTTTGTTCTGTGAGGCAATGAATAACAGCCTTGTCTTTCCAGCTAACAGGAGCAACAGGATGTGAAAAATTGAGGCTGCAGAGACTAAGTTTGCGCATTTTGCCCTCTCATCTGGTTTTATCTGCATTATCAATTGCAATCGGTATGGAAACAATTTCAGGTGCTTGTGGAGTACCCAGTGAACTGTCGTGTGAAGGAGAAAACTGAAGAAAGCATGTCGAATTCTTCCCGTATCTTCTTCACTTGTTCTTGGCCCGCCTACACGTTGCTTCAATTCCACACTGCCTGTCGCAGTGACGTTGCTGTATCATTTTGTTCTGGATGGCCGAGAGAGCGATTATTTCACGTATCGCGTTCTGAACCTTCACTAGACTTGAACAAACCGAGCCACACACTGTCCCTTGACCTGTACAGCCTCTATGTTCAGAATTCTGTTGCTCCTGCCACCTGGAAAGACAAGAATGTTATCATTACTCCACAGAACAAAACTTTTTTTTGAATTGGTGCATTATAAAACTTACTTTGTTACTCTATGTCTAGTTATGTCTAGTTACTTGACCTTGAAGTTGGACTAGTACCTTTTGGAACACCCTGTACATTTAATTATTGCACGTTTCTTTAAATTGCACAAATATGTACCCATTACCAGACAAAGTAATATATGAAAACAATATAAGATATAAACAAATTATAATTTATTAAAAAAAGGGCAGAGCAATTGTTTTACAGATATGTTGATCACTTAAAATAAGCATTCTAATAAGCTAAGTTTAAATGATGTAAAAATATATGAATAACCTATTTGTAACACATTCAGAACGCCTTTGTTCTTATTATTCAATTATTTTAACTGTCGCAAGTTGATTTTCCAATTATTTGCATAAACTACCTATCAATGTAAATTCTTGACACTGTTTACACATTCTACATGAGACCAAACATGACAATCTAAACACGGTAAAAAAATGTTGTCTAGAATCTGTAGATAACGTTCAAGTTCCTGTTCTAATACTTTATAGTTCTTTTTTCAATTCACACATTGATGCTATCATAACTGTGGGATTCTTTGTTTCAAGACGCTTAACACGATCATTGAGAGTATTTTAAGGAGGAAACCTTAGCCCTTCCCTACCAGTAAATTCATCTTGAAACAGTATCACTGGCCAATATGACATTTATCTCGTATGTTCCAAAATTAAACTGGAATGATGCTGGAATAAATATGAATGGCGAATATTTTAATGGCTAATATTTTCGCTGATAATATAATCCTATTTGCCTCAAGTGCAGAAGAACTACAAACCAGAACGGAAGAGCTGTGTGATGAGAGTTCAAAAATAGGACTTAAAATGAATTAAAGTCAAATAAAAATAATGTGCAAAGGAAATAAAGTTTAGTGGAGAGACAATAGGCATAGTTGATGAGTACGCTTATCTGGGCCAAAGAAAAATAGAGATATGCATGCTAGGAATAACAGATGAATGAATACGGTCACAAACAAAAGTAGAAGCTATAATCAAGATTGCGAAGAAGATTAATTGGAGATGGGCCGGTCACCTAGCTAGGCGAACAGATGGAAGATGGACAACAAATGTACTACATTGGATTGCTAGAGAAAAGAAACAAACCGAGACGACGGCCAAATGTAAGGTTGGAAGAGGAAATAAAACGTTTTTCAGGAGCTACATCTGTAACCGTGATATGTGGAAACAAAAAGGGTGAGGTCTTCATTCAGCAGTAGATAGAAATGGCTTAATAAGATGATGATGATCATCATGATATATACGTAAATACTCAGTATAAATATACATTCTTAGTCAACTGAAAGCTAGTAGATTTAATGAATGTTAAATAAGTTGTAAGGTTACTATTGCCTCAAACGCAATACCAGAATATTAGAAAATAATACATTCGTAAATTTGCACTAAGCTAAAAAAAATTAAAGACTGTTTCGTGTATCTATATGTATTTTTAATGTGTTGCAATATAAAAGTGATAATATTATTTTTTATGAATATGTCGTTTCTGGTTATATACGTATAATTTACATTTCCCCAAGAAATAGAAAATTTTGTTTTATTTTTGAAATTAACAACAGTTTGCAAAAATATTATCCGATAAATTACTTACTGGCTAACATTTATTTTGTTTCCTTTTCACAGCTTGATAAGATCATGTAAAAGAGAACAGGAAGTTAATGTTGACAATATAGTTTATTTTACGGGATTTATTTTCAAAGCTCCCATGAGACTGAATATTTATATAATGATCAAAGACTGACTAATTGCAGATTTTGAAAACATGCTAATGACATCTTGACAAAATATAAATTTGTTTCCCTCCTCTCAGACCTATCTCAAACTTATATAGTATTTCCTCGTGAAACAAACATGTTCAAATGACACATTGAAATTTGAAATTGAAGTTGTTTGTTTGGAGGTAGAACTCTATTGCCAAACTTTAGACCCTGCCGCTGGGGCTTATTTGAGCAGAACACAAAATTTAATATATACGTCTTTGGAGGTAGAGACAGGTGCACAAATGGGAATAAACATATAGCACAATAAATAAAGAGTTAAAGAAAGTAAATGTTTATGGATAAATCTTGAGCTCTGACGCTAGAAATTAATTGAGGAATGTATTTTCAAAAAGGCACAAATCCAGAAAGTAAACTTTTCAGTAGTCGTAAAAAGTATATTGTCTAATAGAACTATTGTGCAAAAACTATGATTGTGAGAAATATATAAGCGCACTTTCTTTTGACAAAGATAAGTAATTTCCACAATAGTAGTACTTTCCCTCCCAGAGAAATATATATTTCGGAAAAGCGAAACATTCAAACTAGTGGGCATGTGACGTTCTTAAAAAGCTCTTCATTTGGGGAATCCATTTTCTTGAAGGTACACTTTGATAGCATTGTAGTACTTTCAGAAATGCATTTTTGTGATAAAGGAAAATTATTACCATTAGTGAAATATTATGAACAGTGAACAGGTGCGTCGCGATATTACTTTTAAATGTTTTTTTTTCGCGGTTTCGGGTAGCCGCAGCGTAGGATAGTGTGTAGAAGATGTTCAACTTTCTTTTCGTCCGTTATTAGTATATTTTAATTTGGCTGCCATAAAAATCAATTGAATTAAGTTGTTTGAATTTATAATTGACCGTGTTGACTTTTGATTGGTGACGGATCCGTGGTGAACACTAAAACAATGAAATACCCATCAATAAATTTTATCTTCTGCATCTAATTTTTCGGAACCAGTGGCAGCCCATTCAAAATATGACAACAATGAAACAAAAGGTTCCGCAATGACAAAAATTAATACATGTGCTGAAATCATCAATCAGTATACTGCCCCAAGCATAAATGGCATTTCACTCAATAAGGAAAGTAAATATACTTAAATTTTCCTTTATTTTGATTTTGTAGACGTTAATATGCACCCTCAGTGTGTTTGTGCCTGAAAACATTTCTAAACAGTTCCACGTTTCCTGCTAAATAAATTTGAATACATACATCCTGGTACAAAAATAAAGATCTAATTTAGTTTGCTCGCAAACGCGAATAATTAATAACAACTAAAATATTATCAGGTTCAGGTATATCATACCGCAAACGACAATGCGAATTATTCCTGTTATTCTATCAATTAGCGAATACCTCAAGCCGGGAAACCAAAAGAATATCAGAAACCCTGATTGAAGACCTTAATTGAAAAATATTCCAAGTGCGCTTTTTTTCGTATTTTTATTTTTCTTCTTCTTCTTCATCGGTTTCTATGATCCAAGGCCTATCTGCTTGTATAAATATTACATCCTATCCCACCACAGAAACCCATTTTTAATACAAAATAATTTCCGGTCAATAGGATAACATACGAAGACCTTGGACTGTTTTTTGTTCCTCCTGAAAAATATACTCCTGCTGGACATAATTGATATATTTGTTTTTTAATTGATTTAAACTACAAGCTTGAAAAGGAATGGACAACTTAAACAATAGTTCCGGTGTATAAAAAAGGCGATCAAGCGGACTGTAATAATTATCAAGGAATCTCCTTACTCACAACTTGTTACAAAGTACTGAGTAATATCCTGCTAACTCGCATAAACATATATGTAGACGAAATGATTGGAGTTAAACAGTGTGGATATAGAAGAACTAGATCCATATTGGACCTGATTTTCGCCTTGAGACACATCTTAGAGAAGAGATGGGAATACGATGGGACTGTTCACCAGTTAATCATTAACTTTAAAAAAGCATGTAATTCTATCAAAAAGGAAAACTATACAATGCCCTGATATGTTTTATAACTTCGAAAGAACTTGTTCAACGAGAGGGGATGTTTCTCAGCGAAAACATTGTTAGGTTCATTTTTTGTGCAATATATTAGGTTTAAATAAGAAAGTTTCTGTTACATTCAGTTTAATTCTGGGGCCGAGAATATAAATTATCCATGAACCCACACAAGTTAAACACGTCGGAAAGTATGTTAAATAGTTTCGCTATGCGCTTCGTATACTGTCCAGGTACTTAAAGTGGCTCATAATACGAGTAAGAACACACACATGAAAATACGTAAAATGTTAATATTCCCAAAATCTATTCTCTAGATTAAATACATTACCGTATATTAGCTCTATAATAATCATAAGCTTGCTTCCCAATTAGTCGACACAGTGTGCATTCATGTAGAATCAGTAATATCACATATAACATGCAGTTAGTATGCTCTTCAACATATTGACAGACTTGGGGTTCATTTGGTTAATTTGCATGCAGAAAATTTCATTGAACCTAGCTCACAAATTAGTATAGACAATAAATCAATGTTATCCCGTTCAACAATAGGTGAATATCAACAGATGGAGTTATCTCATTACATAAACACAGATCCACGTAGCTCAGTTTACTGCAATACACCCGTAACTTATTCAATGCATTATATAGTACAGCCATCCCAATTGAAATCCATGAATAGCATGCCGTAATAATAAAGTGTACCATTTCTGTGCTCCAAACACACAAAATATCACATGGAATAGATCAGTAAATTCCTTACTCACTTATAATGGTATTCTTATAAAATTCCTTTTGATGTGCAGCATCCAAATGTTCTTACAAGTAAAATCTATATTTCCTTAAGTAGAAACCATAATCTTCTACTATGTTAAATAAATTATCTAAGCACTTATTCTCCATTGAGTTATTTACACACAAACGTTATTTTCCAGTAATGTAAAGTTCCAAGACCATTTTCGTTATGTTAGTCTCGTATTTGTAATCATATATTAAATAGTTTCATCAGCTCTTTTTAATACAAACTGTTTTTACTTTTATCCACTAATTAATACCTATATTGGACTGATCAACTAGCAATTTACCATAATTCGTAACGCCATGTTTTATCCAATTCGTATCCAACAATTAACTCCCCTTTGTTTTGAAAAAGTTTGTCATCCATGGCCTTCACATGAAAAATGTTTCGTGAGTTGTTTTGCTCTTCGAGATCGACGAACTGATACTGCCACCATGGATTGTTATTTAAATCTTCCAAATTTTGAGGTCGCGTTGTCAAATAGTTTTTGAATCTGATGAAAATGTACTATCCCTGTAGTCTGACCTATTTATACTTTAAATATTATACGTCCCTTCAGTTGCAATACTTTAGCTTTCACATACTTAGAATACCTGTTTGGTACATTCCGGACTAATATCATATTACCTATTTGTTGTACGTATTTTAAGGTTTTCGTATTATTCATGGATTGGTTTTAATAATTATTAAATTAAACCATTTATTGAATTTATTTTTTGCCCGAAAATTAAATACAACTTCCGCTGGAGACTTACCATACAACAAAGGTGTTTTAGCAAACCGAATGTCTGCCTGTACTTATTTTGTTATGTCTTCCCATTGTTGAGGAGGAATTCGGATTAGTTGTCTTTTAAGTAATGATTTGATTGCTTGTACTGCTTTCTTTGTGGTACGGGGGAGAATGCATTAGATTTATTCCTTGAATTGTACACCGATTAGTTTATATGATAAACCTGGGGATGAGGTGACATAGGCGTGTCCTCGTCCGGAAAATACGTGGGTCAACACAACTTCTCATATTGCACACATTTATTTTCGTTCTACCTGGGGTTATGTCGATCACAGATATTGAATCCACATCTTCACTTTCATACCGTTGTCTTTAGCCATTCGTCAGTTCTTAACATTGATTCGCTTCTTATTCAGATTTGTGCAATTGTTTTTGAAATTAATCTAATTTTGTTGGTCAAATAACATTATGTTTTCCAAACGTTTAAGGGAATTAGATGTACAGAAATAATCTTGCAAATCAAATCGAACATACATTATTTTGCTAATTTTAAGATTTCCATAATAAATAAACCTTCGTGTAATATTTTCGTTTCCAGTACACAATGCATAACTTGTTTTCTCATTGATTAATAGCTAGAAGGTGCAACTCTCTTTGATATGCAATACATAAACGCCTCTACAAGGGAATAAATAAAACACAATATGTATTATTCGTATTAGTGCATGTGGCTGGTCAATGTGACAATTGCAGTTTCAGCAAAGCTCTTCGTCAGAACATAATATAATGTGTGTTGAATATTTTATTACTTCTAGGATATGTGAGGATATTTTCGGCAAGTGTTTCATTGATGAGGTTCAAATTGACTGTTGTAAAAACGTGCATTTTTTGGAGACAGATTATAAGAACTGTATGCTGGCAAACTCCAGACAAACTAGGTGCGTATTAGTGGCATAGTTTTGAACTACTATTGACTATTTAAACCTATATATACATTGTACTTATACATTGTTTTCATTATTAAAACGTGTTGACATTTTCTCGTATATATATAATTTTGACTATTAGAAAGGGAACTACTAGCAATTTTTACGGTCTAGAAGTATATTTCAGGCTAGCAAAAATTGTAGGTAAAGCATTTCATGAGCAATTATTACTGTAACATATACAGTTCAGTAGTACCGATTAAGACTTTGCCTTTAATTGAACTACTTGTACTATGAAAAGGCATTAGCAGTAATCATAAGATAAGAAATCATTAGAAGCCATTCTATTCTCTAGTAAGACATGGAAACTTCTAGATAAATATTTAATTCAATTCGTATATTTTACTCTTTAAATATTTTCTAATTTTTCAGTGTATTTAGATTGACCCGTAATCACAAGATAATATACATTACTTATTCTCTTCAAGTAACGGAACAATTAACTTCGTTTAGAAGTTACGTCTTAAAATTTACAATTATTTTTTTTCTTCAATTTTAGAATTATTTTCTCAA
>JAGDQP010021926.1:3868-31116 GCA_022664845.1 Lepisma saccharinum | reverse complement strand
AATGGTTATGGGATCGCTGAATTCAAATTTGACATTATTTTAAAAAACAAAATGGCGGATCCAATATGGACTCAAATATAGAAAATATTAACATATCAATATTGTTGAGGTCACAGATTCTTTATTTAATGTTATTTGTTGGAAAATTATGAGGCAGATGTAAGAAATCAACAAAACTAACAATACAAACAATTATTTGAAGAACTAAAACCAGGGAAATGTTTAATGGCTCCAAAAAGGAAACGTTATTGCATAAAAAATGAACAATACAAAACGGGCACGAACGGGCTTCAGGCTTTGTAGTACTATGTTAAACAATGATTTTGGTCATAAGAACAAGTTATTTGATCGTGGGACATCGTGGGACTTTCGAATTTTGCATCACGACATTGAAAATCGACAATTTACAAGCGTGTTTTAATTAAGTTATACAATGACAATTAATATACTTACTTTCAACAGTTTTTTCCATTTGAATGTATGCCAAACTAGTAAACAGTAAAAAATACTCTGCGCGCTCGAATATAAAATACCGATAGCGTTTCAATGTGGGGATATGCGACTCGCCATTCACGAGAGGTTACAGCAGCTTAAAGTAGTCAGCTGCTTATACTGACCGTTGTAAACGCTCATTTTGAAGGCGGCAGGTACCAACCTAACTATTGAGGGACTTAAACCTTCCCTACTTACAACTTTGTTTTGGGGACTTTTCGCCACGTTTTCGTTATTTGGCACCATAGTGAGGCGGTATGTTTCGTGCATGTTTCCACCTGTATAGCTTGTGTAATGCACGTAAAAAGAACATAAATGTTCCATGCCAGTTTTGAGATATGGGCAGGTACGGTACAGGGCATGAAATGCAAGCAATTTTATAAAATGGCGTGTAGATTTGCAGGAACAGACCATGTACAGGTATCACGTTTGGGAGGTATGGACAGGGACAGTACGACTGAACGAGACTTGCAGTGTATAAGCCATGTATAATAATTTCACAGGCACTCTGTAGGCACGAAGATAACATGACCTGTGCAGAACACCTGTTTCACACATGCACATGCACACTCATGCTCCTAAAATTATTAGCATGTCTTTATTTGACAGTTCTTGACAAATAATATTTTTCTCCTTGAATTTTGGCGTTTGCTTAATTGTGAAACACATGAAGTGATTATTTAAATGAATCAAACTTGGCTGTGAGGAAGTAGTTACTATTAATGACCAAAGATGGCGGGAGCTACACTAATAATCTGGTAGTTTACTTGTGTATAAACTATAAACAGATTAATTAGAATTTTATTTCGATTTATAAGAATTATTGTTTTAATTTGTACAAAGTTTCTTCTCTTAATTTATAAAATGTAGTATATTCTGCATTACAGTTCTTTGAGAGTACTCTTAGTCGCTTACTTAATTTTCTAGATTACAACCTTCAACTGAACTCATGTAAACTGACTCTGATTTCTATAATTTTCTCCAGAAAGGCTGAAGTGGTCGGAGGTAGACCTTCAGCCAAAAAAATAAATTAAACAAAGGTTCTTAAACAGTAAAAAGGATTTTGAGTAAATTGTGGATTGTAAAATAAACATAAAATACCATTATCCCCCAGATTACTGAGTATATCAAAGCAAGGGCTACAATCAAATTTGTTTTAAAACCCCATTAATCACTACTAACATTTAAGGACAATCTTTCAAAATATCGAAACATTAAAAGTTACATTACAATTGAACGAAACTGGGAAGGATAATATATTTTGAGTTCTTATTTGACTTAATAATTTTGAAATTTAAATTTTGCTTGTTTCACATCAATAATTTCTGTTTCCTTTTCTTTGTGGTTTATTGTTTCTGATGATGTTTCCATAGTAACTTTACAATAATACTACGGAATCCTTGTGAATATTGTTTCGGTCTTTATTGTATATAAAATGTATTGTCGATAGCATTGTAGTCTACAAGTTACTGTTAAGAGGGCACCAAAATTACTTTCATCAAATCTCCTGCATCTGCTCTTTCTCTCTGAATGTGATGATGTGTTATTCTCTTTGGAAGGTTATAATACAAGGATCATGGACAAGCTGAAAAGATGGTGAGTTCTCATTATCTTCCATAAAATAAAGATGATGTCCTAAGGACCTACCATTAAAATATAAGTTTTCTGTGTAGAAATTGATTTGTCCAGTTTTGACAATATTGAGTTAAACCTTTGGTCCATCTTTTTCTCTCATATGGATAAACGATTGTGCAGGGAAAATGTTCGTGTGTTTGCTTACCTGATTCATAAGGTCAGTGAGATCATGAAGCAAGATTATTCAAGGTCTAATCTCTCGTTCTCGTCTCGCTAACATATCTGAAAGCTGCTCTAGCGCACATCTCTGCCTGGTAGTGTACAGAAATATAAAGAAATAAATTGACAATACCTGTGATAGAATCAGTTAGTATAGGTGATAATCTAATTCCTTAACCAACGTCATTCAACACATGTTGAACAATTTTGGTAGTACATACTTTAAGCAGAAATCTGTCAAGAATTGTATAAAAAGTTATATACAAAGTGATAAAAGCAGGGGCACTGTAATTGTAAATAAATTCTCCTTCAAAAAGACCTAATAAACTTTCGATACTTTTTATGTTTTCTTCTTTTTTGCATTCTTTGTACATAAAACGAAGATAAGAAGAATGTACCAGAAGTTTATTTTTAGCAGTTGCAGTAAGTTACGTTATTGGTAATACGATTCCTACATGAATATCACTGCGAACAAAATAATAATTTGGCTTTCTTGAAAACAAGTGATTAGAAAAACAATGTTATTTAAGTGTAAAAGAAAACAGTCTCGAACAAACTAGATGGCTTACTGTAGAAAAGAATTCCTTGCACTCGGATGCAAAGAACAAATATTATGGATCAAGTATTTAAAATAACACATCTTCAAAAAAAAAAAAAAACTACTGGAACTATATGCTCACCGAATTGAATGCTAAGGCGGCTAAGGGAATAATGTTAAAGTGAACTAAGTCAGAAAATCCAACTTTTCAGAAGAGTTAAAAAAAACGTTGCCAGTTAAATTGTATTTTCTAAAATGAAACATTACTTTCCTGGTTGTGTTATGAGTCCAATGAATATAGTTTTCCAAGGTATTTAGAAACTCAATGATTTTTTATTTATGACGAAATTTCAAACTCTCACCTAGCTCCTTTAATATAGTGTCTAATAAAAAAGAAAGCAATGTTAATGGAATTATGTTAATATGAATGCTATAGTGAGCTCTATTCAAAAATAAACATTTCAAATCCCGTTACAAATATGTATGCAGATAGTTTTATTATTATAACAAAAAATAATGTTGTTTTTGTCTTGAAACGAAAGGTATGTTTCTCCTCTATTCTGTACACCATTTTGAACATATTTCATTTCTTTCGACTAGCCATTATTTCATCATAGAAGTATTTCAAGGATGTGTCCTACATATTGAAATAATTTGTCTAATTCTTGTATCTTCTCAGCGCTAATAGGCACTTACAAGAATTTGGTTTTGCGAATACCTAGGTAAAAAAGGAATGAATTTGTCGCAGAAGTTGGGGATTATAATGAATTATTTCTATTGCGTTAGTCTAAGCAGTGCATTAAAAAGGACTAGGTTGAGAACATGGACATAAGGCCTAAAGTCACAGAACAACGTTTTAAATAGTTTGAATTAAAGTTCCCGGACGATTCACCAATCGAAAGAACAAATGAAACGTTTACTGCAGAAAGGCAACTTGCCCTGCCCACATGTCCTAATTTTGCAGGAGAGACAAAGAGCAGCATAAAATCCGTTTTATCCTATTTCCTTACATGTATTTTAAGGGGGGTTATTTTGGTTCTGGACATGTTCCTTTCTGGAGTAAGTTGAGTTTTCAACTGAACCTTTGGGTTAAATTTAATTTATATAAAATTTAACACACAAACTTATTTTATTCTAATAGACGTTGCTTTCTAAACATTTCGGAATAATATTGGACATTTTGGAATGTTGAATTATTAAGTTACTTTAGTCTTCAACACGAGACGTCGTAGTTATAGGCCATGATGTGATTGAATTCCAAAATTGGCTGTTGTCCTCAGAGTGTAAAGTTTTCTCATTCATATTTTGTTGCTTATAGACAGTACAGATTTGTAGGCTTTCTTTGAAGGTAATTCCAACGGTTCTACAGATTTTCTCAGCCTAAAAGTGTCGATTGTCAAGCCAGCAATATTAATGTTGTACTTAATACTATGTGGAGTTTTTGCTGCCAGGTCTATGCTATCGTGCGGACGTTTCCTTTCTATGACAAACGATCCATTGGCCCATTCAAAACCGTAATCGTTAAAAAGGAAATGTGTAAATATGGGACTAGTTGTGTTTGTGCAGTAAGCGGTTCAAATACTAAACACATTTTCCTACTACGTGGGCCAAGTCGACTTGAGAATAAAACATGTACAGAATAGCTAGGCGCATGCACACCTGCTACCTCCACCGTAAAACCTTTTGTGCAAAATTACATAGAATTTATTGGCAGCCCTTTTAATAAACTTTGCGTAATTCGTTTTTTGTAATTTTACAAAGCTGCATTTTCACTGTAATTGGCTTACAATGTGTATGTAAATTGAATTACAAAAATTTATGTAACTCTATTCACATTACTAAATATGGCAATTGAATTACAAAAGTTTATGTAAGGTAAGTGTACCGAGTATGGTCCGAGTCCTTAATATGGCCCACACCCCAGATCTCTGCAGCTTTCCTTTGGTGCTACTAGATATCACCGTAAATTATATCCTCATGTCAAGAGAAAGCATTTTTGCGCTACTCATTTGTTTGCGAGTGGCGTGAGTGACAGCAGCTCCAGTTGAAGTGGCATATTGAGCAAGAACATATTTTGCTGTTATTTTAGCAAAAAAAAGTAATGTTTGTTTCAGTATCTATTGTTGAAAACCTAATCAGTATAATGCATGGATAATGTAGCTATGTGGGCGTACGTGAACATAAAATGTATGTGACGCAATGTATTGCATTCTGTAACTAGCAGGCTCCAGAAAAAGTAAAGACGTCAATAGTGTGAACGCCTTCCTCCAGGTCTACAAAGAATACCTGGAATATCTGTGAAATATGCTGTCGATGGAATATTAATTATTAGCGAGGGGTTTTACATAGCGCCGTTCATCAAAGATTGTTTGATGTGAAATATGTGGTGAACTCTGGGAGTTCATTTTGGACGTTAGCTGTATTGGTCAGATGGTAGAGTCTTAATTTGGGTTTTTGCGTAATGAAGCTCAACTAAACATGAGAATTACTTGAATACAAAAGAGATTTGTTACCGAGTTAATTGAACGTAACATGATTACATTTTTACACGCCACATTTACTAACAATGGACAGAGTAAACGAATTCTATCGAAGTTATTTAACTTTAAGCAAATATTATTTGAGAGGTGACACAGATAGCCTAGCCTATGTCAGACGCATGAAATCGCAATATAAGACAGATCCCAATTCATACCTGAAAGTTTAGATGTTCAATGAAGAGAAGATTCTAAGTTTAAACAGCCCTTGAATTTTCACAGCAAAAAGAATAAGATGAACAAAAATAATTTTAAAAAAGTATCTTCCTTCTCGAGCAGTCTGGGTTATAGTTGACGCTCTGGCTCTTGATGTGGAACAGGGTCTTGGTGTTGAAAAACGTCCATAGGCGATTGCCGATCAGTCTTATATAGAGATTCGTGTTCTTCCGGTATTGATGTAAGTAAGTGTGTATGTGTGGTGGGGTCTGACGTTGAACTTTATGTAGGTCGAAAGGCTATGTTCCCATCATAAGAGTATAGCTATTTGCTCAAAGGTGAATATCTTCTCGATTGACGTCATGGATTGCATTATATTGCATCAGTGTTCTTTGGCTGTTACTCTGTTCCATCATCATCGAAACATGGCGGCGGTTTTATTTCCATTCCACAAAACAATTTACAATAAATATATAAAAATGTACTAAATCCTAATTTTTCCAATTATTTTGAATTTTATGATTAAATTTAGTTTTATCCATTGCTTGGTGAGTTCACAATAGTGCGCAATATGGCCAACCGCCATACTGAGCAAGCTACACTCATACTCTTTAAACTGAAAGAATTGGGTATTTGAAATGATTGTACTGAGCACTCATCATCATAATGCTTAGTAACTAAAACGAAAATAAAAAAGCTATCAATTCCAGTACAAAGAATAAGAAGATTAAAACGAAAACAAGGCAAGTGTCATCATGTTTACAACCACCAGAATGTTAGCAACTGCTTCTAATAGTCCTAAAGACAGAGTTGTTCCAAGTCTTGTGAATCTTGATTTGTTACCTATGCCAGGCAGACAAGGTTGCAGACATGCGTGTTTACTCAAATACGTTCATGAAGAGTGTGTTGGATTCACATCTAATTTGTGAATCCAAATTCACATTTATTTGTCCCTCATGTGAGCCATGACGTTCTAATCTTCTCGTTTGTGTTGTTGCACGTCTTCTTATTTACTCATATTTATTTCTTCTTCTAAATTCACCTGTTTTTCACAAATTGCGGAATTTTGAATGAATACACTATTCTTGTTTTGCAATGTTATATAAATTATGTATGCTTGTAATTTAAATCTTACAGTATGTAACATATATGAGTAATACAGAAAGATTACACATCATTTCTGCCATATGCTCTTATTTTCTGTAACCGGCAATATTGGGCCATGTTCCCAATATGGTCCAGTGGCAACATTTTAGTTTTCGATTGATTACATTTTTATACATTTCTAGGAAACCTTTTTTTTTTTGTCAAGATAGTCTCCCAACTTGATGGTTCAGTCGATTCGCACTAATAAATAGTATTTCGTAGTAAAAATAAAACAAAGTTAAGGTGGGCAATATTCGGACCCCTACCTTAATTCTATGTACATTAGAGAGTATGTAAATAGGAGAACATGAACTGTTGTAATTCAATTTACAAACGCATTGTAAGTCAATTTGTAAGATTACAGCATTGTAAAATTACAAAATAAATACGCAAAGGTTTAGCAAAATGATTGCCAATGACTTTTATGTAATTTTACAAACACAAAATTTCCTTCAATCAGCTGCCAGCTTTGATTACGTACGGTGAGACGACTCTTTGTATGGATGACTTCTCGCAACCTTTCCTCGTAGATGTTGGTAAATATGGACGACCATCCGGATTTTGCGTTCTTCTCGATGGAGGTTAGAACCAAATTCGATATGTCTGTACCGTTCATAACACTGTGTTGCGTTCAGACCTTCCTCACCTTAGGCTTCATGCAACATGTCGAAGATCTGAAAGTTTTGTGCAATACGACACAGAATTTCACTCACACTCACGCACTTCCATTTACTTCATGGTCGGGTAACTGACAATCGTCACATGCACTCAACGCACTCTACTGCGTTACTGGACCGGTTTAACACCAGGTTTAAAACCTATGTCATCCACCTCCATTGTTGGTTATCTTCCACGTATACAAGCTTAAAAATATAAGTTTGGTTTCCTTTTGAACAGCCCTTTTAGCGGCTAACACATACAAACTCAGATTTGGTGAATTACTACTGAATTGATCTTTCTTATTCTGTCTCCGTCTGTGTTGGACGAATGCCATATGGACTCCGCTTTTGCAAGTCTAGATAAGTAGATATAGTTTCTAACTCAGGTAAATTGCAAAACTATAAGTAATGTATAACTTCTTCGAGACAAATATTTAATTATTCCAGATAGAAAAATACATTTATAGGTCATATTTTATTTCGACTTCTCTTTGCTCAGTATGACAAATATAGTGTCAAAGTATATAGAAACGAAGCCAGAAAACTGTTCCTTTCTTTGTAGAAAATCGTGCAAGGTCGTGCCGTACGTAAGAATATTTCTATCATTGCAAAATACTAAAATGTTAAAAAGTCATGGGTTAAAAAGTATGCTAGTTGTTTGTAAATTGGTGTCACTGTTACTTGACGTCATGAGCAAACGCGAAAATCTTCATCATTTGTAGTTATCTTGTGAGGCTGGTTGAACACAGCCTATTCTCATGATGGCAAGGAAACGTGAATTATTTGAGTTTAAACGAGGCACACATGACATTCGAGGGTAGACGATGGATGGATGGTCCACATTTTCCATGTTGTTCGTTTATTCAGTGTTTCTGATTTCAAGGTGTAACGTGTGCATCGGGAATACATAATGGAAATCTTTTCACCAGCGCGGACAGCTCATAATAAGTACTTGGTATCAAACCATACTTAAAAATATATAACTTTGTTTCTTTTTTATAAAATTTGTTTTTATTTAAATCATCAATTCTTTTAAAGCAATAAAATCATACGTTTGAATTGTAATTTAAATAACTTCAATTGAATCAATCTTGCGGATAGTCGCAATGGAAACACCACCTCTATAATGTGTTGATAATAAATTAATTGGATTTTATTCTCAAATCAATTCAATCGTGACGCTCTAAATCCATAAATAAAATGTTTGTTTTTACGAAGCTTCTCAACAACTGTAATATGAATTTAAAAATGTTGGCGATCGTCAAAATAATGCGTGATTTCTGTCAAGTTTACTTGCAATTTTTTTTTTAAATCATTGGTCCTTCAAATTCCTTATTTATGACACTAAATATCACTTCCGTGTGGTTTTATGAAGTCATTTTTGCACGGTTTAGATAACAAACGAAATTTTGTGTATTACGGTACAAAATGTTATATATCAAACAATAAAATGCATTTTTCGAAGTGTTTTCCGTCATATGAAAAAGCGCCGATAGATGAGTCTGTTTGCGCGTTTTAATATATAGTTTAAAAGTAGAGGAAATGGGAGTTTCTTTTTTCAATTTTATACTAAAATCAGGTCGTGAATTAAGAATTGTACTATCTTCTGTTAGGCTAATAGTCAATTCTTTGAACGTACATTTTAACCATGTTAGATTATCTTTCTTCTTACGCAAACGAATACAACTGGATGTCATTTCTTTACTTGCCGTAACAATGTCACTAAATATTATAATGTATGTACAGAGTTTATATTTCGCAAGAATATTAAAATTTATTTTTCATCTCAGCTCGCAGCTTTGTACAGCATAACAAGAATTAGGTGAAACGAGGAGTGATAGCCACATCCTGCCCAATAGACTGTTAAAATTTTGGGGAGGTTCCTTAATGTATTTAGTACTTGTTTTATATTTTGGAATATTTCACAGTAATCTTGGAAAACACCGAAAGATCGCGTATACGTTGTTGAAAGTTCTCAGTTGCGGTGTTATTTTCATACATGCACAAAGAGAGAAAACGTTTTCTTACCGTGCACAAATATGAAATGCTGATCACGTATTATTTGCCGCCATTTTGATCACGTATTTTACTAGAATTGGAAAACATCTAAGTGAATAGAGACTGCGATCCCTAATTGACAAATAAAAGTATCGATTAAAATATGGCGTAAGTCGTGGGAGTAACATCGTTTATATTTTCGGACTTCGGGCAACTTATTTCTGACCCTCTATTCTGTTTTCATCCAGTGCTTTCTTATCACTCGCAGTTTAGTCCAGTTAATTTGACACTGGACTTCTCACTGAAAACCTGAGCTCAAATCGTGGCTTCTATTTTTCTTTTTTCTGGACAGTGCAATGTTTTTTATTGGCCAAGTTACTGATAATTTGCAGGCAGCTATAGTTGCCTGGCTTTTTCCAGATTTTTTTTTCTGAAAATATTTATCAGTGTACAAAGATCTTGATAGACAGGAGCTCCACCTGGACTGAGTCACAGAAGAAAGCATTTGCCAATTTCTGTCAACTCTATGGTTCGAAAAGACAATCCAACACTATCTCTGTTCTAGTCCTGATCCTGGCAAATAATAATGGAATTCATTGTGAAACTACAGCCAATGAAACCGAATAATGAATATCTAAATATAACAACTATGATATGACAACAATGGAAGTCCAATGTATCAAAGTGAAGGTAATAAACACAGTTAACGTCAGTTATACAAAACGTAAATTATGAAGACAAATTTGTACATTTAAGAAAATAGCAGCTAAATTTCAAACTGTACTTCTGTAACGCCTTTTCATAACGATAACCAATACACAGTAAAGATGAATGAAAGTGTGTAGCAGATTATGATTCAGCTGTTATCATTAAAATAAAATGTATTCAACCAATGGCTAGGGGAAGTTCCTCTAAGAGTACTCAGTGCAATTTCCGATGGTTTGCAGCACTGGAAAACGGCGAGGCGACTCTTCTTAGAAACAGCTGTATGTTCAATGTGTGTGCATTAGGGTGGCCCTTATTTTTCAACATTTAAAATTACTTGCTCTCAACCCATTATCTTGTTCCAATTCATAAAAAAGTGTTCTGTGTAAACTTTAACCTCAATTGGTTCATATTAAGGTGTCCCCCAGAGACTCTGAAATTTCAAGAACACCAGATGTTTTTAAATTTTATTTATTTGCTTTGTTTGAAATATTTGTTGTGAAACAGAATCACAAAACACTTGGGTTTTTAGATTTTAATTTACAACAAATTTTGTTATGCATCAAACATAATATTTGGTAATATATCTAACCAAAGATGTCAGTCAAAGAAAACTACTGTAGATACTTTCCAAAATAATTATTAAAATGTCAATAGTAATACACTTACATCATTTCAAAAAGTTACCAGGTATCACTACTTTATAAAGACAGTTTTGGTAACCTGTGGGTACTTTTTACCTGACACTAACAGTGTGCATAATATATATACTGTTTTCCTGTCTTTTCTAGGTTCCAATGTTCCGATATTCTTGCATTAGTTTCCATCCTCTCTCAGTCATGTCATTAGCCACTGCAATGCTTTTCACTATATTCAAGTTTCATGGTTATGGTTAACCAGTTCTCCCTAAATAAGAAATAATTTAAGTAAATGCACATCTGGCCCGGAAGTTGCATACATTGTTGTAATAGAAAAGCTTCTCAGGGCGATTTGAATGATATGATGTCGACATGGAAAATACATAAATCGCGTTATAACGTGTCCTTAACATCGTTTAAACAGCCTGTCTTTTTTCCAGTTGTATCGCAACATAACGCATATATTATTCTCTTCTATGTCTCATTTTTCAACTACTTGGTAAGCGGCTTGATATACGTTTCGTCATTCCACTAATGTCTCAAATAATATAGAAAGCACAAGCTAATGCCCGGAAATGTATTTCATAAATTGTCAGTTATTTCCTTCCGCAAATTTTGTGTTCTGTGAGTTTAAATTGGAAATCGTTTCGCCTAAAAGAGATGACTATCGCGACATCTGTAATTTGTTTGACAACAAGCATATTAGTAAATAACAAGATCACTTAACAGACATCTAAATTGTATTCAGCAAACACAGTCTATTATAAATTATCTTTGAGAGGTTCTTGGAGGTGACTATTAAATGTTTCTCCCAAGATACGTGTTTGAAAACGTTTATATATTAGTTTCAGATTAATAACAATAAAAGCACTATTATAACGCTTCGAATGTAGCTAATCCTCTCATACTTATTATCATCTTGATACGATTTACACTTCAAACACTCGATTTTGTATTTACTCATAAGATGAAACTTTCACAATAATTTAAATAATGCAGATTCTGTTACACCTTCCACTAGAGTAACAGTTAATGTTCATTCATTTTGTAGTGTTTAATATCTTGCCACATAGATTAGCCAAACCTGAAACATATTGTTTTAAATTTAAATTCAAAAGTACTAAGATTCTAATAACAGTTCCTGTCTTGTCTTAGGTAAAACAGTGTATTTGTTTTTTCTATCACACATACACGAGCGCACAGTTTGAAAGGAAATATCATATTTTGTTACATTTGAGTGGATTTGTTACATTTGAGTTACCTATGATTTTAAAGAGAATTGTAGATTAATGTGTTTCGTGGAATAGTTTTTACTCTTTTGTTTTCTTTGCACATTTAGTACGATTAGTTGTGCAGAAAGGATAGAAATTATCTTCATTCATGCTTGGAATATCATGAACGATTTAATGTAACACGCAGTATATTAATCTAGCAAACCAAGCTGATATGGATTTACTCGCAATAAAAGAAAAATGTGCATGCAAATTCAAGTGAAATAAAGCGTAAAAATCACACGTAATTCAGATATATTTGTATAGTGAAATCGTTAGCTCAACGATAATTGTCGGTGTTATCGTTTTGTATGCGTTTATTAGCCTTCTCTGCAAAAAAATCAATTTAAAGAAACTCGACAAAATAAATAGCTTCCCCTAGAGAACAGAAGCTCCATTTGATCGTTTAATATTAATTGAAGAGTTCTTAATGAGTATGCACGTGTATCTGGTTTCCTTTGGAAAGAAATTGATGAGTCTATTACATTATCGCTTCACATGAAATCTGCAACGATACTTTAAAATGGAACATGCGAATTTCTTTCTATAAATTGTACGCTGAATATCCCTAAATTTCTAGTAATAACTTATACCCGTTCAGCATTGATTCATTGTACTTCTGACCGATTAATTTTGTTTGCCACGTTCTTAATGAACAACGCAGTTTCGCGAGATTTTTTATACTGATAAGGTGATGTATATGTTTCAGTTCACTTTCAAACTAAAGCGCAACTTAGAACATTTTATTGACTTTCAAAATGTTAAATATGTTCCTTTCTTGGTTGTAGATAATAAAGGTTTTTATCCCAGAGGATTTGATAGACATTTACATAGATGGATCAGCTGGTTGAGACAAAAACTATTCGTTTTATATAGTTCTTAATGTCAAATGAAAAGAGAAAATAAAGGAAACGCTTTTCTACGATTGACAGGGATTTTCTAAATGTGTGGCTTCCACCGTTAATGACTTCTTGGTGAGCTAACTAGACTAGAAGATTTTGATAAGGACTCCTGAAGATGAATCTAGAGCTTGTCTTTAGATATATCACAACCATTGAGATAATTGGAAAGCGAAAGTCCTCGAGCGGGGATAAATTGCTTAATTGTAAATGCAGTCTCACTTCTACCATCCAGAGATGGCCTGAAGGAAAGCATGGTTGATGACAAAGCATGTAAATAACAGGTAAAGCATTTACATTGGCTCAATGGTTTATGACGCAACTGGCAGATACTATCGTTAAGCAAAGGGTATCCGTTTAGAGAAATCTGTCTGTATTCTAGCATTGGAAATCGCCAGCTAGGTAACGACAACAACAGCCAATCAGGGCAAGTCATGCTATTACAGTGTCTCTTGCGACAGGGGAATTAGCCTAGATTTCACTAGGTCATGATGTATGGTAACATTTGAGATTTGCCTTTCATATAACCGGAAAATTTGAAAATGCTTATTGAATTCGACCTAGAAGTTAGAAAAAAACCTGTCATGCCACGTGAAGTACAGTGTACCGATTTTGTTTGGTGTTGCGTTCCCCTGACACTAGGAGCGCTACCGTTACTCATATTTCCCTGCCAAGTGCTCGCTCAGTTGTACATGGATCTTTGGATTAATAAGTTTCCCGCAAACTCCGACAACTTACGTCAGGAATGAATTCCACATAGCAAAGAGATGAAAATTGGTTATATCCATCTTTGTCGAAGAACATAGTAATTTCGAAGCTAGAAGTGCCCAAAATTATCTAGCAATCATCGCAAATGTCATGAAAATAATGACGCATGCATTGTCACCTTAGCAAATAATAATCAAAACTATACCCGAAGATTGTATTTGTCTTATAATTAAGACTGGGGAGTGCACATTGGAGATAACGGCGCTACAGGTCACTGGAGAATTAGGAGGATGAAGGTCGCCCGCAAAATCTACATTAGCCCTCAGCATGCCATAATTTTCAGTGAGCATTTTATACAAATGGAATATTGTAGCCCTCCAGATTTGGCTTTTATACTAAAACAGTAATGACACAACTCTCGGTTTTTAGTTATTGTTCGACAACGTTAGTGACTAGAGGAGGTGTATGTTGATAGGTGTGTTCTCCATGACCGTTAGGTTTGCTGATTTGTAGAAAGTTTTTGTACTTATGTCTAATTTGACAATGGCGGCTAGTTATGAGTTTGGTGACCACATGATAACGCCGTTTCGAGTTGGATTATTCGAGTGATATAATCTCGAGAAACATATTTAATGAATTGTTGTAGCAGTGGTTTCGCCATTTAATATTTTGTGCAGAAATTTCTGAGTGAGTTTGATTGAAACCTTTCTAACCTCAACTTACCCACCCCTACCTTTGACTTTTCATCCTCTCAAACTAACTATCCTGGCAGAATCCTTAGTATGAATTAATATGTCAATGAAACCTGATCCGTTGGGGAAGAGTCTGTTTGATCATGTCCATATATTTAACATCGGAATCTTAATCGTTAAAGGTATGAATCTTTTCGATGGTGGGACACTGGTTTGGCCCGCCTTGATTTTCTGACTGTAGTTGTGCTTGATCTTGCAGGTGAAGGAAGTTGATCAATATTGCTTTTGAGTTTTCCTGTAACTTCTAAAGATGTATACTGGGGTGGGTTTTCATAAGCCAGTGGTCCTAGAAGAGTCGGTGGTAATTGCTGGCATTCTGTGCATTGTTTGTCAGTCATGGTGTTGAGAAATGGTGGAAAATACATTCCAGAGGCCACTAGGAGAATTAGTTTCCAGAACGCAATGATTAGTCTTGTTATATTATTATCAGTCAGTTGGTTCCCCCCCTCCCGTTTAGATATGATTCAAGATGACGTACACCCTATCTGTCATCTTTATTCAAAGTGGCAGTTTTCGCTGAGATAAGTCTGGCTCCCTCAAAGACACAATAATAATCTAGAGATAACGCAAGATACGGACACTGAAATATTTCACGAATAACTTGGCACCTTAAAGCCAGGTGAGTATAATCATGGTGTGTTAATTTCAAAAGAAACAAAATTAATCCCAGTGAAAAAAGTAACAAAAAATATATATTTCTCTTCTGTCTGTTAGCTTGTTAGAGCATAACTAATAAATTAATAAATACAAATTATAATTTTTAAACGACTATTATCGAATGGAATTCATCACTCAAAAAGTTGCTTACAATTCAAATGGATTTAGTTTTCTAAATAGCAGTACCACCTATGATCTTTAGTATATTCTTAACAGATTTAACCCTAGTTCCCGTTCCATGGTCCGATAATTCCTCGCTGAAGAACCTTATACCTCATAAATGAGATGCTCTTCAGTCATAAATGCTAATGGTGTCATGAAATACAATGATATCTAAAATAATACTGGACAAAAAATAGAGATAGATTAATAGTTCAGTTTCTAAATTAAGACAATGCAGATCGAACTCAATCCACTATCGTAGAAGACTAGCTAGTGTTCTAGCCGCTCCGCAATGCTACAACTAGTTCAAAATCTTTCTCATAGTCTGAGCTTAAAAATTAAAAAAATACTTCCTAAATTAAAAGGCATCATCAGAAAGAAATACAATCATAACTTAAAATTGAGCTTTGACAACGATTTGTGTGTGTTTAAAGTAAAAAGGGCGAATGCTTATCAGAGGACTGGCCATTAAGCAAATGGATTCTTTAATGATAATAAGTGTTCAACAGACGTACTTTTTTGTCAGGAACCATTGAAAATACTGTTTTGCTCAGGTGCTTGAAAGATAGAAGGAATTCTAATTTATCAAGTAAAAGCTCCTTTGTCACTATACAGGAAATAATCTTTCGTCTGTATAAAAATTAATTCAAAAGTAATACATAAAATTGTATTTAATCCATAGAGACAGAGATACGTTTTAATTAAAATGTCACTTGTTTTGATTCAACATGATCTCAATTATTTAACAATTCATTGAAAATAATTATCATTTACATTCAGAAAATGTTAAAAAAAATAGAAAACTTACCTTTTTTTATAGTCTGTCGTTTTTGAGGATAGAACTTTGATGTGGTTACTTTGTTTTGTGAAAATCTTTGCCACGTAATTAGTAGCACCATCTATTGTGAAGTGGAACAATCTATCTACTAACTAAAAACTCATGTTTAAATACACTGATTGAATATTAAAAGCGTTATTACAAAAAGTGATTATCAATTTAACAGTGCATAGGTTAACGAATTAGATTAGCTTATAAAAAGCTATTGGCGGATTATAAACGAAAAAGTATAATTGCTGATTTATGTTTTACAATTAAATCATCATGATGATCATCATCATGTTCAGCCACTTTCTATCCACTGCTGGATGAAGGCTTCCCCAGTTTTCTTTCCACATATTTCGGGCTGATGCTATCCTCATCAATGTACCTCCTGAAGAACACTTTATTTCATCTACCATTTGGACGTGGTCTCGGTTGTTAGTCGTCTACCTTCCATGTGTTCGTCTAGCTACGTGACTGGCCCATTTCCACTTCATCTTCTTCGCAGTCCTGATTATATCTTCTACCTTTGTTTGTGCACAAATCCACTTGTTTGTCATCCTGTTCCTCCTTGTTATTCCTAGCATGTATCTCTCCATTACTCTTTGTGTGACTTTTAATCTTTGCGTAATCTTTTGATTCGTAATCACGGCTCAGGCCGTGAAACAATTCTGGAGAAATTGAATCTCCTTGCCCCCTTCCAACTTAAAAATTTTCACTTTCTTGATGTAGTCTAATGACAGATGTGCCAGTCGAGTAAATGTTTCACAGTAGCTTGATGAATGCACTTTCGATGCCCTGATGTTCAAGTAGCTTAAGAACTACTGCCAACGAAACCGAATCGAAAGCTTTTGTAAAAAAAAATATGAATACCAGACATAATGGAAGTTCATATTCATTAGTCCTTTCCTTAACTTCATTCAGTGTTTGTATGTGGTCCATAGTGCTAAATCCAAGACGAAATCCGGTTTGTTCACTTCCCGAAGTCTCGTTGAATGCGATTCAAAATAAATTTCGTGAACATTTTGTATAGAACTGACAGTAAACCAATTGGTCTGTATTTTTCGCCGCGTTCCATCATCTTTCTTGTACAACAAATTGATGATAGCATTATTCCAACTTGGTGGTGTTTCTCTCTTCCTCAGGCACTGTGAAAATCATTTGGTAAGTTCCTCTTTCATCTTTCCACCTCCCCATTTAAACATTTCTGCTGCAAATCCATCTTCTTCTGGCGACTTTTTCGCCCTCGAAGTGCTTTATCCACTTCTTCCTTCATTACGTCTGGGACTTCTACATCATATTTTTCTAAATCTTCATTTTCTAATTCTTCTTCGTAGTACTACAATTCTCTGTAGAAATTTTGAAATATTTTTATAATTTCTTCCTTGTTTCATGTTACGGCCCCGTCTGGTCTCTTAACTGCAATTATTTGCTTTTTTGTCTATCATGAGTTGCTGTTTTTTAGGTAATTGTTTTCCTTGATTGTATTTCTTACAAGATGCTTGTTATATCTTCGGACATCCTCTCATATTTTATTTCCTATGGTTTTAATTAACTCTATGTACTATTTACTCTTTATGTGATTTTCCTCTTCTTTCATTTCCCTATTTTTCGTCATCAAGAGTTTAGTTTATTCTCAGATTTTGATTTCTTTTTGATACCTGCTATTTAATTGGCTGTCTCTCTTATCATCTCAGTCAGTATTTTATTTCTGCTATTGATGTCTTCTTTATCTTCCAACTCTTCCAAAGCGCTGAATTTGTTACTTAGTTCTATTTCAAATTTCTGTCTGTGTTTCCCTAGATTTTTCAGATCTAAATTGAATTTATTTTAAGGCCTTTAGGCAACTATGGCTCAGGCCGTATGGATGATGATGGGATGAATTGATGGAATGAAGAAAGTGGGAGGAAACGGGAGCACCCCGAGAAAACCCACGCACACGGTGTTTGTCCACCACAAAGCCCACATGGCATGAGCAGGGATCGATCCGACGACCCCTAGCACCAGAGCTGAGCGCTCTACCAACTGAGCCACCGTGGCCCCTTTTCAGATCTAAAACTAGCGGTTTTCCTCTGATAAGTTTCTTTCTGTCAAGTCTAGTATTTAGTTTCAACTTACATCTCACCATCCTATGATCACCCAAGATTTTCAAACTGTTTGAGAGAGTTGCGTCGGCCACAATTGAGACAGGAATTCTGAAAATATATACAAGTTTCATGGAGCAATATATCCTATACTGATACACAACACTGTATCCAGTCGCATATCTCTTTGCGACTGTGGAAGTCATTCAGTCTTATTTAAAACGAGTTATTTTAAATATGTTTATATCAATAGCGCACTATCGAACAAAATCATGGCTCTTGAACGGGTGTTCAACACTACTGATAAAACACAATTTCAATACGTTGTTGTCGTGCCAGTGACATGAACCGTCGTATACTGTTACGAAATACTTGCGCCTGTTTCAAACCCTACCTGTAATCTGTAATTCCCGTAAAAGTTTTCAAATGTGTAGCCTGCTTCTAAACTTCCTTATTAGCGATGATTAATACATACAGCATGATACTATAGAAACTATTAATGTCAAATGTGTACCTAAATCGATTTGTACTGCGGGAACTGTGTATAAATACATACAATACAGAAACAAATATATTTGCGCATATAACTCCAGGTTTTTAAACGATAACTACTGGGTCGTTTTTTTCTCAACAACATATCTTTGGTATTCACTGGTAAAAGACGCCTGATCAGTGATCACGTGCTTGCCCCGTGCACGGCGTGGTCAGCGCACACAAAGAAACAATTTGAAATCGAACATTCTACTTATGTGTCATCCAAGGACATTTAGCGGTTTTTTTGTAAACCTTTTTTTGTAACAACACTGCACACTCAAACTGTAAACCTCAAATACTTTCCGGTACAAAACACTGGTACTTTTCATAAATGTTTAATAGAATTGTTGTCGACGCACATACACTTTCACTGACTGTCGGATGATCTTTCGTAATCCAGATCAGTAATCCACCAGAGGCCACAATTTAGCAGTGACAGAGTATGGCGTATCTTTAGCCAGGGGCGTCTCTACCCATTGTACCCTATAAGTCGGGGTGAACCAAGTTTTGGCTAGAACCACCTTATGAGTACCGGGCTTAATATTTTAGATAGAAGTTTCTATAAACTTTGCATTTCGGGGTGATTTTGTTAACTGTTGCCTTCGGACGGTCCCGTTCTGTAAAGCTATTAAGTTTACAAATCCACAAACCTCCATGCTCCAGCCGCAAATCGAAATCAATATCTAATAGATTCTAACCTAACGCCCCAGATCACACGACCACGGCGGTCGACTAAAATTATTAGATCCATAGTTCATTATACGGTTCCAAAGTACGTGGCAGACAGTTAAGAACATAAAAGCTCTCGCGTTGCACCGTTCAGTAGTTGCTATACTTGTTCCGTTCGTTACTCAGTAACAAATATCTATTAGCGTTAAATCTGGTTAATGGTTAAGATAAAACTAATGAAAGATTATACCATATCGTTCGCAAATAAGGGACCTTTTATATAAAATTCGAACATAAGGGGACTGGAATTTAAAAATTAAGATGATGCCTAAATTGATTAATTCGATTGGTTCTGAAACTGGAAGATAGTATCTCTGTAGAGGCCGTTAACATAATTGGGTCTTTCGAGACTCCAACTTGCAGCAGAATTGTTGAGTACACTGTAAAAAAATGTAATACACACACATTTTTGTAGGATGTTCAAATACAATTTTTATACATATTTTGTATGGAGATTTCTTAGGTTATCGCTGAAGAAAGTGTAAGTAATGTGAAGAAGAAGCGCAGGCAGTTTAAAACGTTTTTAGTTTAAGTTGAATTTTGAATGTTTCGTGATTACTTATTGGATACTAAATAGTTTTGTTGGAACACATTTTCTTTTACATTCTATCCTGTTAAACTCCGGCTTATTTATTTTTGTATCAAACTTCTTCAATGTATATGGAGAAAAGTGACGAGTTCCTTAATGCTGTAGTTAATTAAAACAATATGTTAGCACTGGTACTATCCGGCTTTTCATCCAGCTCTTGTTAACGTTTTAAACCTTTTAGGTTTCCAAACCCGTTTACTAACACTCCTTAATTCAAGAATTCTGCCAGACCCCAATGGATTCCCCCTAAATTCTCGTAAAACCAGCAGCTTAAAAAATTGTGTACGGTTAAAAATCTATAGAAACTCTGTAAAACTTTATTTAAACCCTGCCTAACACCCGAATTGTGGCTTTAAACTTCCCAAACTAGAAATTCTGGCGTAATTCCTGTTTAACTTGTATATTGAAATGGCGCATAAGTAATCAAAACTTGAGTTATTTAAAGTGTTTAAGAGATATTGTTTTAAAATGTAAAAGGAATGTACATTTCCCTTGCCGTCTAGATGTGTGTTGCCTGGAAGGTGAAGAACAGTGTAGTTCGAAAATTTTTGGGACTTATTGGTTTCCAGCATCTTAATATTTAACCTGTTATTGTTACTATCTTTTCTTATTACAACAAGGTAGAGCAGTCAGTACAGTGTTCGTCTTTTAACAGGGAAGACCCGGGTTTATTCCTCGTGCTGCTATCCTGTTTAAAGTTTTCCCTGGCTTCCCTCGGTTACATCACGGAATCAGTGCGATGGTACATTGAATAAGACCGGGCCTGACTTCTTCCAAAAATCTGTCCCCTTGTTGTTATAGTCAAATATCGAGTGACCCAAATTAGGCTGCAGCTGCGATCGTTAAAGAAACAAATGATCATTTCGGATCGTAAAAGGATAGGCAAAGTAGTGTTCCAGGTTATGACTCAAGAATGTATATCAGGATGTGTAAGAGAATCTCCACCCACTCTTGCTTGGAATTTTCGAACGCACATTTCGTACCTAGATCCTCCAGAAAGTAAGGTCAAAACCTACCGTTGAACAGCCTTCTATGAAAGTAACGAAAATAATACTTATATGTCCTGAGCAGTAAATTTATAGACGACAATTTGGTCTCTCTCTCAAACTCCAACGATATTGGTGTTTAAAGAAGTTATACATATAAGCTTTTTGATAGTTCTATGCTTGGTTTTTCGCCACAAATCGAATTGTTGGTTAATTTACTGTCTTCACTATAAGACATGGCTATTATACATTATCATATCGACTCTTTGATGTTTCAATTTTGCTAAATGGAGGAAAGAACCAAGAACAGTAGCAGAGTTCTATGAAAGAAATAATGTTCCCTCAGTTTCTAGTGCCGATAATAACTAAATTTTCTCTCTTGCTTTTATCTCACGTATTGTAATTTTCATCTTTATTCGTATCTTCTCTGGAAGGCATCCCAAACAGCGTCTCTATGAAACAAACTTTCTACCTAATTTACCGCTTCACCCCCCACCACCCGATTTTTAATATTTCTCTTTGAACAGTGACTAAAACTTTGTAACTATTGGTAGAAACTTCTTCTTTAAGTGGAAGTTCGTGAGATAAAATCAGAACCAGAAAATACCATCTGCTGCATCAAGAAAATGAGGATCATTAAATAAATGGACAAAATAAAAGAAAACGTTTCCGTTATGGCTCTTATAAATTGGATATTGACCTAAGCATAATTTATTAAAAGTATTATAAGTACTTCCAAATTCTTAATCAAATTGTAATTTCGCAATACACAGCTTCTCATTAACTTTTCACGTTTTTATATTTTACACAAATACTTTTATTAGTTCATGCTTTAAGGAAATATTTATGTTTCATTATATAAATTTGAAATTTGCGATATGATTGAAATTTGACTGAATCCACAAGAGAAAATTCAAGAGGATAACTTTCCCTTCCCAAACTGATTTGTATATTTCTTTGGTCAATAGAGTTTAATATCGAATTGTCATAGATAAGTTACAGTACACACCAAATGTTTCCACTCTAAAATTACATTGATAAAGCGTCAATATGCAACTTCCAAACATTTTTCACGGCACAGTATCAAATTTACTAAAATGAAGTATCAGCTTATCAAATTAGTAATGTTGTATTTATGCAGTGTGAGGAAAAGGATAACTTACCTGATACACTACCGCTAGGAAAACAGTCTCCAACGGACTCCATAACACTTTGCCACCTGTCAACCAGTTGTTGAATCCTTGCCTGGAAGAAGTTCTCGGTTTTGGAAGCAAAGAACTGGGTCACTGTTCGTCACATGTCATCCTCATCTTGCAGTGTTTTCACGGAAATGTGTTTTTTCAGGCTGCGAAAAAGACAGTAGTATGTTGGTCCAAGATCTGGTATAAACGTCGGGTGGAGAAGTTTCTCCCAGCCACATTCCTCGATCTTAGCACATTTCCTTCTTTCCGTGTGTGGGCGTGCGTAATGAAGGCGGATGAGCACATCCTTGCGATTAACCAGAGCAGGATGTTTCTCCAACAATGCAGTCCGTAGACGTTCAACATGCTGGCAGTACACATCTGCATTGATGGTCTGGTTATGTGGCAAGAGCTAAAAATGGATTACCCCACGGAAATCCCACTTTGCAGGGCAGGAGATCCTGTTTTGGCACAGTTCCTGCGGCCCCTCTCCAGGTACCCACTGCCGTTTGCGTGTAATGTTATGGTAGAGGATCCACTTTTAATCTCCTGTCACCATTCTGTCCAGAAATGACTCACGCCTGTAACAAGTGAGCAGGGAACTGCAGATGTTATCTCGTTGCTGCTTCTGTTGAGGGGTTAACCCATGGGGTACTCATTTTCCGAATTTTGACACGTACCCAAACCCTGCAAATGATTATGAACAGTTGCATGGGTGAAATGGAGTTAACTGGCTAGTTCTTCAACAGTTTATATTGGATTTATCATCACCGCTGCTCGCAGGACATCGTTGTCCAGCTTCATAGGTCTCCCTTTTCGTGGTTTATCGGTGAGGCTGGTGTTTCCAGACCGAAACCTCTTGAACAACCTCTGGTACTTTCGAACATACACAGCACCCAAAAGTTATATGGCATTGATGTTTCGTGCCTATGCGCTGGTATGGCACTCCGTATGAAATCCTCCGACAGCATGACAAGCCTCATGTGGTCCTCTGACACTGCCATGATCAAATACAAACGTGGAGTAGACCGTCCTCCATCTACACACTGCTGCACAATCAAGTGTCATTTATGACTCAGCTATGGCACGAGCCGTCTACTTCACTATTTTCTCGTCAGATGGCGTCATTGTAGCGGTCATCTCACATGCGAGATTACTTGTGGGATAGCCCGGTACATTTAAGTCCGGCAAGTCCTTACACTGGTTTTTCGTAATTCATCTGAAAGTTTGAACCAATTCAGGGGCTGCTGCTGTCTATAGAGATTTCTATAATACAGAATCGTACTGGCATATTCACCAATTATGGAAACTTATTTAGAGTAAATGACATAAATGTTGTGCACATAAAACTGGTTCCAACCGCATAATACAATTTAACAGTTTGATTTGAGTGCTTTGGACAATTCATATACGTTTTCTGTGGTCAATAAACAATATCTGCAATTGAGGCGTATGCGTGAACAAAAGTCTATGTTCTATCTTTTAACATGTAGCATAGATTTTTATTCGCGCATGCGCCTTAATTTTAAAAGACAAACAATTTACACGCTTATAAGCACTCTTTCGGAACAAGGTGTCTATCGATGAGCCGACACTGAAACTGAAATTTTTCTGACACAAAGGACATTGTAAGAGAAAAAAATTGGTTGCTCTTTTCAACTGGAGGACCCGAGATCAAGGTTGTAATGTTACGAGGCTAAGCTAGTATGCAACACCAATTGGACATTCCTTCAGTTTGGAGCGTAACGTTGGAGTTCTAGAATGTGTAATGCAATCATATATGCTGACATTGCCATCTTTTTTGAATGAAAAGTTACGCATAGCAAACTCTAGCCCATTAGCGGAATATATACCCCCAATTTCAAACGAACTCGTATAACTTTATTTTCAACCCCAAAGTTGAAACTAAATCTAAAACACGTGTAAGAATAGTCTGATTCACACAACTGGTAGATCGGAAAAACACACGTGCACTACAGCGTTCTCATTCCTAATCCTTTAGGAATGGCTACCAGAGCTCAGCTATAACTTACACCCTATCTCCGCTACTGTAGTGCCATTAAATATGGTGTTTATCGTGGGAACTTCCCATTAAAACCAACAGCAAGGATTCTTGTATACAACCTTTCTACAGGATAGATATTCTATTTTAAGAGAGAAATATAAAATTTAAATGCTTATTTGATGTGCATGGTGTAAAATGTTCTTTGTTTTTACCATTCCATCAGCGCAAGTCACTTCGGTTTCCCTTTCGTCCGGGAATGAGACAGTGGAGAGTTGTAGCATCTTTTGTTACACCTCAGTACCCTATAGTATCTATAGCACTCTATATCATTTAAATCTATAGTACTCTATAGCACACACACACACACACACACACACACACACACACATATATATATATAACATGCTATAATATCTATAACTATAACACCCTATAGGATCTCTAGCACCCTATAGTATACAACATCAATTTCCTTCCTTAAAGGAAATTGATATTGTATACCTGCTTTGCTGCGCAATATTGCATCCTCGATCTCGGGACCTTGCAATTCAACAAAACAGATTATTTTCTTGAAAGATAAATTAGTAGTTATTTACTAAATAGATTTCCTCTCGTTATTTCTACAAAGCTAAGTATCAATTCAAGTTGCAATAAGAATGATGTGGAAGATTTGATTGTGTGTGCGTGTGTAAATAGTTTACAAAGCCTGGAGGATTCTTCAAGATAACAAATTAACTTCGATGTTGTTTATAAGAAAATGAAAGTGTTATTTTTACTAATCAGCAAAAGCATGTTGAAAGAGGGTTCCTTTGAAGTTAGATGTTAAATAAATGCTGTTCTTACAAGTTAATTACAACGTGTCTACGCCAAGAGGAAAATAAGGTTAAAACAAAGACAGCTATCCAAAAGTGCATGCTACTCTTTGGTAATTTCTTCAGTTCCCGAAGAGAGAAATAGAATGGTAATTAATCCAGTTGCTGATTAGAAAAAAGTGGTTTGGATTTATTTCTGATTCAGATTGGTGATCTGTTTCTTCCTAGGAATTGTAACGAAATATCAAATTCGATAATTATTTATTTATGTTATCGGGAATTTCGCTCCTAGTTTAAGGAAAGATAAACATCACAATCCTCGTTATTAATTATTTAAAGAATCTGTGTTGAAAGTTGTTCAAATGGGACAGAAAAATCGGTGATATAAAATTCTTACACGAGGAGATAAAACACTGTTGTGCTTACTATCTTCAAAGGGTGAATAAAGTTTTCTCCTTAATATATTTAATATTAATGGCAGGATTTTATAGCTATCGATACCTTTATGGAGATAACTGAGGAGACACAGAATTCCTTTTTGTAGTTGTTGCGAAGACAGGGTTGATATTGTTCGAAACATCGTATTCGGTAGTCCTTAGTGATTGAAGATTTCCTCTGTTTCCAATGCTACTAAACAGCGGGTGCGAAAGTACTTTAGATTGTAGTCAGTGACATATATTCCTCCTCCCCTTGTATACAATTAAAACCAATGCAAGGATTAAGTACAATAGAACACCATCAAAGTAATTTATTTTAACACTTTTTTAAAATTTATTTTATTTTAATCTAAATTCTTTCTTTTGAAAATCAACCACATTTGTGAAAATCGAACCACTCAAATTCTACTATACATGCAAGATAATTCATATTGCAGTCCAGCTAAACACAATAATATAATGTTACACTGCATAACATTGAATTAATTTCTATTTGAGAAACGACACCCAATTCTTTCTCCAGTGAGTTACATACTTGCACTGTATTCATAAATTCGTAATTGTTGTGAAGAGAAGTTTACTTAGACGTGTCAGCCTTCCACGTAATTGCTCGTTCATTCCAACTACAGCCAGTAATGTTCTTGAATATGTTATGTATCTATTTGCTGTTACAATTTGCATATAAGCGAGAAAGTACAGAAGCAGAATCGTCTTAAATTCCTTCAAAATGGTTGTCTCAGACATATCCATGTCAAAGATACATCAAAATCTAATTTAATTAATTCAGAGAGAAATCCACGTATAACAGTTATAAGGGATTCTAGTGCAGTACTAAAAGGATTAATTGATAGCACAGTAGGAAAGTGTGGACTACGTAATAAGATGAGAGAAATAGTTCTTTGAGTTAGTCACGTTAGCTTCACAGTCGGAAGGTCCTTGCATAGATACCAGCAGCTTACCACCTTTACTGAGAAATTTTAACGGTTCTCATCAGTTTCACCAAGCAAATGCTGGGACAACTTTCAAATTAGGACGTGTCAGTGCGATGAAGTCCCATCACGTGCCAGGACAGTTTCGCCGTAAACAAATCTCCACCATCTTCCGTCTTTCTTGCGATCTCATGAAGTAAGGATAAATAGCCCTTAGGGTCGTACTGCGGCGAGTGGTTCCATACAATTGTGACTCCAGCATCCGATCAGTGTGCCAGTACTCCTGGTTCGATTCACACCGAGGTCAACGTTTTTTTATTTTTTATAAGAAGTACATTAATTTTTTCCTTCTCAAGGTTATTTCAGTCTTCATTCCAATAAATTAGTGTAGTGTGTCGAATTGTAATGCGTTTTCTGAATCTTGAGCCTGAGGATGGAGTCTGGTACTCCAAGTATTTGGATTTAGCCGACAGCGTAGTTGTCGGATGTGTCGGGCCAGCACTCTTTGATACTATTAAGAACAAGAAGGCAAAGACTGGCAAACATTGGTTGACTTTTCTAACACTCATAAGTTGTAAAAACTAATTTTTAACTAACATTTATCAGTTTTAAAAAATCTAATCAGAAATATTTCTGATTTCAAAAATACCCAAACAAAGAATTCTAACAAATTTTTCGACTATTATTATGATTTACATCGTAATTTAGGCTACCTTTTAATTAAAATTCTGCATGATTTTCGAGGTTCTTATGCATCCACCTTATAGTCCGGACCTGGCACCGAGTGATTACCATCTGTTTCTGTCCATGGCGAACACGTTTGCTGGTGAAAAATTCACGTCAAGAGAGGCTTGTGAAAATCGACTGTCTCAATTTTTTGCCAATAGGGACAAGGGCTTCTATGAGAGAGGCATCATGATATTACCTTCCAAATGGCAACACGTTATCGAACAAAACGGCGCATATGTGACCTAAATCGGATTATTCTAACTATGGTAAGTCAAGCCTTCAATGTCATGCAAAAATAATG